>JAPEKO010000028.1:33791806-33805907 GCA_027576075.1 Cathorops hypophthalmus
GGTGTCGATCGTTCGATTTCATTCTAGACACTCCAGAAAAGGGGCTAAAAGTGTTAAAAACTGGAATTTTCCTTTAACCCGCACATGGAGCCAAGGCTCCTGGAATGAACTTCACAATCACAGCCAGCTCATCCCAAACCCGGGAATAGAGAAGTGCATCTTTTCACTGGAGCACTCAAACAGGAAAAGAAAAACAAAACCTGCTCCTGAAAGTGTGTGTGGGGTGTGTGGGGGGACCTGCCCTGCTGACTGAATAACCCACATGGAGCTGAGGTTATTATCCGCCTCCCACTGTGTCGGGTTCAGGACAGGCCCGGTCACGGGTCCGGGAATGTCGCCTATGACTTACACAGCAACCACAAGACAGAAGCGCTTCATCAGTGTCCAGAATCTTCGCGGGTTTGCTCTGAAGCGCTCGCGCGGCCGCGCTGCCCACAAAGGAACCTGGAAAGCCGTTTACGCACGCGCTTCCCTCCGCCGCGCATTCAACACATTTCAACCGGAACAAACCGGATCCTCCTTCAGTCACAGCTACAGTGTGTCCGAGAAAGAGAGAGATCACAGGGAGACGCCGCACCGAACTCACACACACACACACACACACACACACTGTCACGGGCAGGTCGCGAACCAACAGGCGACAAATCACAAGCAGCGCCATGATAAGCGTCTCTCTCTCTCTCTCTCTCTCTCTCCCAGTGTAAATGGTGTGAATGTCTGTCTGTGTCTCTCAGTGTAAACGCAGCGCGCGCAGAGCGGACTCACCGTCACCCGGCGTTATGAATCCAATGAGCGCGAGCACAGCCACCGCGGTTCGTCGCACAGACATGACTGCGAGATTCCCATCGCTCCGCATTTAACGCATCGGTGTCGGTGGTGCGGTGCTGACCCGGAGACAGCAGGACACTTCATATACAGGTACACACACGCACGCACACACACGCACACACGCTCTCTCTGTCTCTCTCACACACACAGCAGCAGGTAGGCACTCCGGTAATAAAGCCTCGCGCACAGCTGCCGTGCTTAAAGGGAGCGCGCACTTTTTTAAAGGGGAGGTGTTACTACTCCGTGCGCGCTCCCTTTGTTGTGGCGTGAGAGCGCGAGCGCTGACTCGTGCAGCGGCCCCCCCCAAACAGCATTTCATTTCATCTCCATTCATTTCATTTCATCTCTATTTCATTTCCTTTACCCTTCTTTTCTCCTCTCTTCTCTCTTTTCCTCTCTCCTCTTTTTCTTCTCTTCTCTCATCTCCTCTCTTCTCCTTTTTCTCCAATTTTTTCTCCTCTCTTCTCCTGTTTTCTCTTCTCTCTTTTCCTCTCTTTTTCCTCCTTTCTCTTCTCTTTCTCCTGCATTTTCTTCTCTTTTCTCTCTTCTCTCATCTCCTCTCTTCTCCTTTTTCTCCAATTTTCTCTTCTCTTTCTCCTGTTTTCTCTTCTCTCTTTTCCTCTCTTTCTCCCCCTTTCTCTTCTCGTTCTCCTGCATTTTCTTCTCTTTTCTCCTCTCTTCTCCTTTTTCTCTTCTCTCTTTTCCTCTCTTTCTCCTCCTTTCTCTTCCCTTTCTCATGCATTTTCTTCTCTTTTCTTTTCTCTTCTCCTTTTCTCCTCTCTTCTCTTCTCTCTTTTCCTCTCTCCTCCTTTCTTTTCTCTTTCTTCTGCATTTTCTTATCTTTTCTCTTCTCCTTTTCTCCTCTTTTCTCTTCTCTCTTCTCTTTTCTCTCTTCTCTCATCTCTTTTCTTTTCCTCCCTTTCTCCTCTTTTCTCTTCTCTCTTTTCCTCCCTTTCTCCTCTTTTCTCTTCCCTCTTTTCTCCTCTCCTTTCTCTTCTCTAGCTCTTTACTTTCCCTCTCTTTTTCTTCTTTTTTCTCATCTTTCTTTTCTCCTCTTTTCTCTCTTCTCTTTTCTTTTCCTCCCTTTCTCCTGTTTTCTCTTCTGTTTTCCCTTCACTTTTCTCCTTTCTTCTCTTCTTTCGTCACTTTTCTTTTCCTCCCTTTCTCCTCTTTTCTCTTGTTCTCTCTTTTCTCCTTTCACCTTTCTTCTCCTTTCTTCTCTTTTCTCCTCCTTTCTCTCTTCTCTCCTGTTTTCTCTTCTCACCATTCCTTCCTCTCCCAATCCATTAACACCCTCTAACATGAAGTAAGTGATGAGGAACAATATGATCACACTCATAAAAGAGCATTAAGTTAACTTTACCAGACAGCATTACATTTCTGTAGAACAGGTAAAGCGGCTACAGATAATGAGATGAGATGAAATGAGATGAAATTATTATAATTATTTTATCATGCGTGAGTAAATTTACACAAGAAGGGACTGAGATGTGATTTGTGTGCAGGATACAGTCACTGGGACGGCCGAGTGTGAACGTTTGCAGCCTCATGGTTTGTGGTTGTAAAGAAAGTAAATGTAAATTTATTGATCAATTTATCTACATGAAAATAAACGAAAGGAAGGTGTATTCCGTAAAAAGACAAAAAAAAAGAGCCAAAAGGAAGAAAGAAGTCAAAGTTTTGCAATGAGTCTCAATCTCCAGACCTGATCATCTAAAGGCCCTGGTTTCCTTCACCAGTGTCCAGAATGTGGTGATGTAACCTGCAGTCTGAACAAATATATCAGGGACAAATAGAGAGTGAATATTAAAAGCTAGAATGTGGGTATATATATAAATTATTATGGAATATATATTTAACAGTAATTCCACAAAATCGAATCGTACATGAGCTGATAGACAACGAGGCGCGTAGCACCGAGATTGAATGGAATAACTGTTTTATTTGATCCACATTCACTGGATTTTGAGAAACAGAGCATTTTTATTTGTATTTTTTGAAAATTTGATAAATAATTTTATAAAAAATGTCTGACAAAATAATTTCCGTTTAGAATGTAAACAAACTGGTGAAATGACAGGAGCAATTTATGAAAAATACAATAATAATAATTCTTGAAAAATTAAAAAAATATATACGTTCTTACCAACAAATACTTTTATTCCATATTTGCTGCTTTTTTGTATTTTTTTGGGGTTTTGTTTTCAAGTAGAGTTTTTATTTTGTCCTCGGTTGGTTCAGCAACAAGTTCTGCCATTTTGTTTTTCTCTACTCACAGTATATGAGCTGATAGCCTTGTAGTTGAGTAGCCAATCAGAGTGCGCGATTGCTCATATCCAGTGAACATGGATAGAATAATAATAATAATAACATTTATTCATCTCAGTACCATACTGAGATAAATATAGCCTCGTCGGCTATCAGGTCATGTACGACGACTTGATTTCGTGGGATAACTATTATTTATATTCAAAAAGCAAGAGCAGATATTATATTTTAAACATTTTCATTAATAATAATAATAATAATAATAATAATCCCCCATTATTATTATTATTATTATTATTATTATTATTATTATTATTATTATTATTATATACAAACATTCTTCACCTGTAATCATGATTGCCACGTGATCAATAGGACCACATTGGAAATGAGCAATTTTTGCTTTCATGTGTTATCCTGGTTTTTAATTGTCATATTTACATGTATAGTGTTTGTATGATTATTATTTACTGAATTAACAAATCAAAAATCAAAAGTGGATCACACATTATTGAGAACCATAAAACAGTAATTACAGTTATTTACTGTCTGATGTGTACCTTGAAGTACATTTTTGCTTATTGGCACATACAGCTCTGATACCTTTTTTTCAGTTACAGATGTGTACAAATTTGTTGGTACCCTTCCATGAAAAAAAGATCTCACAACTATCTCTGAAATAGCTTGAAACTGACAAAAGTTAATGGCATCCATCACTGTTTATTCCATGTTTGACACAAATCAGTCTTTGCTTTTGATTTTTGATTCAACTGAATATTTTACCTAACAAAACAAAAGAAAATGGCATGGGATGATACAATTAACTTAATATTTTGTTGCACAACCTTTAGAAGGAGGAGGAGAAGAAGAAGCCTTTATTTGTCACACATACACTCAAGCAAAGACGTAAACACAGTGAAATTTAACATCTGCATTTAACCCATCTGAAACAGTGAACACACACATGTACACATAAGTGAGCAATGAGCACACACATACATACCCAGAGCAGTGGGCAGCTATGCTACAGCACCTGAGGAGCAGTTGTGGGTTAGGTGCCTTGCTCAAGGGCACTTCAGCCCAACCTCAGGCCAAGGCTGCCCCATGTTAACCTAACCATGTGTCTTTGAACTGTGGGGGAAACTGGAGCACCTAGAAGAAACCCACGCAGACATGGAGAGAACATGCAAACTCTACACAGAAAGGCCCCCGTCAGCTGCTGGGCTTGAGCCCAGAATTTTCTTGCTGTGAGGTGACAGTGCTAACCACTAGACCACCGAACCAGCAATCACTGCTAACAAGTGATCTCTCTCATTCTTAATGAGATGTCTGCATATGCCAACAGGTAATTTGGCCCACTCTTCCTGAGCAAACTGCTGTAGCTGTCTACAGCTGTCCTTGCCAAGGCTTGAAGGGTGCCTTTTCCACATTGCATGTTTCAGCTCTTTCTAGAGATATTCGATAGGATTCAGCTTAAGGGTCATAGAAGACCACTTCAGAATAGTCTAATGTTTTGTTCTTTGCGATTCTTGGGTGCTTTTAGCTGTGCGTTTTGGGTCTTTATACTGTTGGGGGACCCATGATCTGTGAGTGAGACAGAGCTTTCTGACACTGGGTAGTTTATTTTGTTTCAGAATGCCTTGATAGTCTTGAGATTTAATTGTGCCCTGCACAGATTCAAAGCACCCTGTGCCATATGCAGCAAAGCAGCCCCAAATCATAACCGAACCTCCTCTGTATTTCATAGTAGGTGTGGTGTTCTTTTCTTTGAAAGTTTCATTTTTTCTTCTGTGGACATAGAGCTGATCTGACTTGCCAATAAGCTTGAGTTTTGTCTCATCTGTCCAAAGGATGTGCTCCCAGAAGCATTGTGGCTTGTCAATATGCATTTTAATAAATTCCAGTCTGGCTTTTTTTTTTTTTTAAAGTTTTTCTTCCAACAATGGAGCCCTTCTGGGTCTTCTTCCATTGAGCCCACTGTCACTCAAAAAGTGATGGATGGTACAAACAGACATCAATGTATCTTGACCTTGGAGTTCAACTTTTATCTCTTTGGAAGTTGTCCTTGGCTCTTTTTCTACCATTGGCACTATCCTTCTGTTCAATCTGTGATGGATTTTCCTCTTGCAGTCACGTTCAGGAAGGTTGGCTACAGTCCCATGGAACTTACACTGCTTAATAATATTTACGACTGTAGTCACAGGAACCTCAAACGGCTTGGAGATGGTCTTAGAGCCTTTGCCTTTAAGATGCTTGTCTGTAAATTTCTTTCTGATCTCCTCAAGCAACTCTCTCCTTTGCTTTCTCTGGTCCATGTTCACAATGATACTAAATGGCAGAGTGATGACTTTTCTCCATTTAAATAGACTGAATTACTGATTACAAGATTGAAGACACGTGTGATCCTAATCAAGGTTAAACAATTAGTTTGAAATATCACTATAATCCAATATTTTTTTCTTTTCTAGGGCTACCAACAAATCTGTCCTGGCTATTTTAGAATATCTTTGCAAAATAAACAACAAATTTCTTCCCGCACTTTTATTTGCTTTACTCTATCACATACCGAAGGCATGCAAGCATACATGAGAAAATTGCTTTTAATTTCATTTCACTTTTCAGGAGGAATAAAGCATGGTTTCAATGAGCTGTAAGGGTACCAACAAATTTTTGTCCACATCTATACATACGTATGTTAGTGGTAGTACAACTAAGCCTACTAAATCACTGCTAACATCACCACTTTTATCAATGTAAAAGTTTTATTTCCCTCCCTTTATTCTTCCTACCATGGGAAAAATGGTGCCCTCAAGTATTAACTAGGTGCTCTATGTGGGGGTACAGTGTAGGATTCTGCTAGGATGCTGAATAAAATGGGTCAGTTATGTCTGGAGCTGTTTGATTGAATGAGCAATTTTATAATATTTTTAGATGACCTGCCCCACAGGAGTCAGCTGCCTTTCCTCAGCTGTCTTCTTTCCTCCAGAGAGAGGACAGCTGCATGCAGACTTCCTTGTCTTTTGAATTTAGATGTAAACAACCTTTGTTATAATTTCACATTTTTGGCCAGAATTACAGGACACTTTTTGACTCAGCCAGCTCTGTATACACTCTTCCTAGTAAAATCATCTACCACTCTTCATCATTACAGTGTTCTTTTCTCTCAGTCAGCTCTTACTACGTCTCATGTTTCTTACCCTCAGGCTATTTTTCCTTCATCTTTTCTCTGAGAGAATATGGAATTCCAGTGGCATAAGTAATCAGCAGACTCTGGATCAAATGAATCCTCAACAAAATGTGCTGTCAGAATGGAACTGTTTGTCACCCACATTGCTGCCACCTCCCCAGTCCCCAGCAGCTCTCCTTCCTTCTTGTCCTTCATGTGTAGAATTTTTATGTTGTTCTTATATCACTCTGTAAGCAAATCCTGCCACTGTTAATGTTGAATGCTGTGTATGTTAACTATCTAAACTGCTCTGTATGCATTTTTAATTTTTTGAGTTACCCATAGGTTTTCGGAAAGCACACAGTATAGCATTGACAGTGACATGAATACACAAAGACATGATATACAGTACCTCTTACTTCTACAAAGTCATCTAAAACATGATGCAAGTAATTTATCCCTATCATACAAAATGTTATTTATCCATTGTTTTGATAGAAAGCTGATCCATATTTAAAATATACATATTTAAAATGGATGTTAATCAATAAAGTAAATTGTACTTAGATGTACATAATTGTTTATAAGTTAATTTTTTCAGAATTTAATTAAAAAAGGTAAAATTTCATATGTTTTACACTCACTGGCCACTTTAATAGAAACTTCTTGAGTCTAAGATTCCTGTTCTTGGCTGGGAGGAGTGGAACCCAATGTGGTCTTCTGCTGTTGCATGCTGAAATGCGTTTCTGCTCACTATGGTTGTAAAGAGTTGCTATATCCTTCCTGGCAGCTTGAACCAATCTGGCCATTTTCCTCTGACCTTGCTATGAAACTTTTTAACTTGCGGGGAAACAGAGGAACTGGAAGCAGGCTTCAGAAGAGATGAGGTCTTTTATTTTTGACACTTTTCAGTGATTACTAATATGTCTGCTTGTACACAAACACACACACGTGGGGTGACGTAGCTCTCTCTCTCGTTCCTGGCTGTCTGGAAGACACACAGAGACACAGGTTAATAGACAACCAGTAATTTGACACAGGTGCACCTCATCATGTTACCTGCTGGTTCAACCTGCCTCCTTGACATTCACAGCCAACGCTCGACCATGCCCCCACTGCCACATAACCCCACTGTTCGACTCAGGCCAGGGAGCTGTCCAGCCTGCAGCTGACCCCCCCAGTGGGAGAAGTAATCTGCCATCACCATCTGTGTCCCCAGCCTGTGGATCACCTCAAATTTATAGGGTCAAAGGACCAGATACCAACGAGTGACACGCACTTTGGCATTCTTCATGCAGTAGAGCCACTGAGGCGGGGCATGGTCAGAACAGAGGGAGAATGGGCACCTTAGCAGGTAGATTAGATTAGATTAGATTAGACAAAACTTTATTGGTAGTATCAGAGAGTAAGGACTGCCCACTTGATGGCCAGACACTCCTTCTCTGTCGTGCTGTACTTTGACTCTTGCATGGAGAACTTGTGGCTGATGTACAGCACCAGATGCTCCTCCCCCTTCACCACCTGGGACAAAACAGCCCCCAGCTCTCTGTTTGACATATCAGTCTGTAAAACAAAAGGGAGAGAAAAGTCAGGAGAATGGAACAGCGGGCCCCTACACAAAATCACCTTTACTTGAGCAAAAGTCCGTTTGCATGGCTCCATCCACTGGAATGGATCTGGTGCCCCCTTTTTAGTAAGGTCAGTCAGTGGGCTGGTGATGTCTGAAAAGTTAGGCATGAACCACCTATAATAGCCAGCCAGCCCCAGGAACTACCTTATCCCCTTTTTGGTCTTAGGTCTTGGGCAGGCCACAATCGCTGCAGTCTTATCAATTTGGGGATGCACCTGCCCATGACCCAAGTGGAAGCCCAAATACTGTACCCATCCAATTGCACACTTCTTCAGGTTTGCTGTGAGCCCAGCATGCCTCAGCAACCTCAGAACTGGCCTAAGATGCTGTTAATGCCATTCCCAATCATTATTATAAATGACTGTCATCTAAGCAGGCTGCCGCATATGCATTATGGGGACAGAGAATTTGGTCCATGATATACTGAAATATTGCTAGAGCCCAAAACAACCCAAAAGGAAGGGTAACAAATCGGTGTAAGTCGAACAGAGTGGAAAAGATCATTTTCTCACGGGATAATGGAGTCAAGGGGATCTGCCAATATCCCTTTGTTAAATCCAGTGTCAAGTAAAAGTGAGCTGCACCTAACCGATTGAGCAGTTCATCAATGCGAGGCATCAGATATGCATCAAATTTAGAAATTGTTTTGACTTTTCTATAGTCCACACAGAACTAGACCAACCTGTCAGTCTTGGGAACCAAGACTACTAGGGTGCTCCAGTCGCTGTATTACTCTCATCTTAAGCATAGCCTGGAGTTCATCCTGAACCACATTTTTCTTGTGTTCGGGGAGCCGATATGGATGGTTGTGCACCACCACCCCTGGGGGAGTCTCAATGTGGGGTTCTATGAGGTCAGTATGACTGGAAAAAGATGAGAACACATCGGAAAAGTCCTCCTGCAACCTAATCACCTGTGCTCTCTGGGCCAGTGAGAGGTGGTCTCCATAGGGGACCGGAGTGAATTGGGCCATGCAAATCAGTAGCCCTGCCTCCTTGCGGAAGCGCTGATTCCCCACCTTCACTCCACGCCTACAGATATACCTGGGCTTGCTCTCAGTTCTGGTGGACATGGATGAGTTCATCTGTGGAGAGAGAGAAGGGCTTAATGGCAGCACAGACACAGAGGGAAAAGGGAGAGTAGAAACATGAGGACAGGCGAATGCAGAGAGCAGGTTTTGGGGGAATTGGCCCCCATTTCTGCAGGGCTGGGATAGAGGAGAGGCAAGGAGAGTGAGGGGAGAAGAAGAAAATGAAACTGAGAGAGAGAGGAGAAGTTGTAACAGTACCTGCTTCCAGAAATGCCTTGAGGTGGTCCTCAGCCAGCCGGACCACCTCCTCCAGCGATGTCACTTGGTGACACCAGATCCATGGTGACATCTCGTTCGGTAGCTGGTCAACAAACTGCTCCAGTGTCACTTGCTCGATGATGGACTTGACGTCGCACTTGCCGGCCAGCAGCCACTGTCGACAGGCATCCTGGAGCGGTTGTGCGAATGCAAATGGACAGCCCACTTCACCATATGCCAGTGAGTGGAAGCGCTGGTGCTGCTCTTCTGGGCCACAGCCAACCCGCTGTAGGATGGCTTGCTTCAAGTGGGGTTACTCCAGCATGTTGGTGACTGGGAGCTGTTGAGCCATGAACTGGGCTTCCCTCGACAGGTGTGGCAATAGGCAAGCCACCCACCATGAGGTTGGCCACAAGCTCGCCTCCACGACATACTCAAACAGCTCAAAGAAGGCGTCGGAGTCATCCTGCGGCCCCATCTTAACCAGCTGGATGGGCATGCTGGCTGCAGGGATGATGGCTGGAGTGCTCATGGACTGGATCCAGCTCCAAATTACCTGCCGGTCCTCTGCTTGGGCCTCAAGCAGAACCTGGAAGTGCCAACCCTGACCTACAGTACTGAGAGCACAACGATGATGTGGTGCTGGCACTGGAGGTCATTGGTGAGCATTTGGAGGAGCTCTCTGACTGGTTCAGACTCCATGGAGGCATTCATTCCTCAGTCCTGGGTTTCGGCACCAGTGTAACAACTTTCTAATTTGTGGGGAAACAGAGGAACTGGAAGTAGGCTTCAGAAGAGATTAATTCTGTTATTTTTGACACATTTCAGTGATGACTAATATGTCTGCTTGTACACAAACACACACATGTGGGGTGACACAGCTCTCTCTTGTTCCTGGCTGTCTGAAAGACAAACAGACACAGGTTAATAGACAACCAGTAATTTGACACAGGTACACCTCATCACATTACCTGCTGGTTCAACCTGCCTCCTCGCCATTCACAGCCAATGCTCGGCCATGCCCCTGCTGCCACACTCCCTTATTAACAAGATGTTTGTACCCACAGAACTTTTGCTCACTCAGTGTTTTTTGTTTGTTTGTTTTTCACACCATTCTGTGTAAACTCTAGAGACTGTTGTTTGTGAAAACCCCAGGAGAACAGCAATTTTTGAAATACTCAAAGCAGTCCATCTGGCACCAACACCCATGCCACAGTGAAAGTCACAGAGATCACAATTTTTCTCATTCTGATGTTTGAAGTGAACATTAACTGAAGCTCATGATTTGTATGCACATGATTTTATGCATTGTGTTGCTGTCAAGGGATTGGCTAATTAGATAACGGCAGAAAACAGCAGGTGTGTGGATGTTCCAAATGTGGCTGATGAGTGTATATTC
Organism: Cathorops hypophthalmus; assembly: GCA_027576075.1. Lineage (NCBI taxonomy): Eukaryota > Metazoa > Chordata > Actinopteri > Siluriformes > Ariidae > Cathorops > Cathorops hypophthalmus. The sequence continues at coordinate 33,802,386 of JAPEKO010000028.1, forward strand.
ATAACATAATAAGCGGGGGGCAAGTAGCAAACCTTCACATGGTGCCCCCTGTTAATCCCTCGCAGGAGACCAATTGCTACACAACATGCTTACTGCAATAGCTAGGGGTGGTGAAAGGATAAACCCTCAGCCCTGAAGGTGTCAAGGCTGAAGATTACCAGCTTTTAACTCAGAAGGTCTTTCACTGACGAAGGCCGAATTACTGACTGGACTGAATGCCGATATTTTGTGCATTCAAGAAACTCACAAGGACGCCGTGCCACATAAAATCCCCAACATGGAACTAGCGACCTATCATCCAAGTCCTGTACATGGCAGCACAGTTTGTGTGTGATAAGTCCATAGCCACTAAAACCAACGACTTCTCTGCCCACGGCATTGAAATACTGACTGTGGAAACCAAAGACATCAAGGTGGTTTCCGTCTACAAACCCCCACCGACTCCTTTCATTTGGCCATCGGAATGTGACTTAACAAAGTCTACCTAGTAATAAGGGACTTCAACAGCCACAACACCCGATGGGGCTACTATGATACCAACTCAGATGGCAAGGCAGTTGAAAATGGGTATTAAATAATGATGTGACTTTACTACGCAAGGCGAAAGACAAATCTTCTTTTATGAGTGGGCACTGGTGACGTGGATACAATCCAGATCTAGTGTTTGTGCCCTCTAGACTTGCACAAAACTTTGAGAAAATGGTTGAAAACCCAATACCAAAGTCATAACACAGGCCGATTACAGTTAACACTAACCCCATAATTCGACCTGTAAAATCAAGGAACCCTATTCCTAGATTTAACTTTCGCAAGGCAAATTGGGGGAACTTCACCACAGAACTCGACAATAAAATACAGTCGTTGGAACCTCATCCCAACAACTACGACCAGTTCTAATCCCTTGTTTGGGAAACTTCAAAGAAGCATATCCCAAGAGGATGCCGCAAGTCCTACATCCCTTGTTTAAGTGAAGACAGCAAAGATCTCTATGAGGAGGATGTGAAAGCATATGAAGCCAACCCATTTGCAGAGGAAAGAATAGCAATGGGAGAGTCTGTGCTGGCTTCAGTCTCGGAAGGATGTAGAGAAAGGTGGAAGGAACTCATCACCAATATTGACATGACTCAGAACAGCAAGAAAGCCTGGTCCACGATTAAGAAACTGAACTCTGACTAGAACCCACAAGCAAGGTTAGCTGCTGTGATACCCAATGCAGTTGCAAAACAGCTACTTTTGAATGGCAAACCTCTGAATAAAGAAAGAGGTCACCTGAAGAAGAGGAAAGAAGAGATGGAGAAGGTGATGCTAGAAAATGAGGATGAGTTCGTAAATTTCACCATCACTGAACTCGACGACACCATCAAACTTCTGAAACCTGGGAAAGCTGCTGGCCTTAATGGTATCACGACCAAAGTCATAAGGCATTTTGGCACCAAAATGAAAGCCTGGCTGCTACAAATGTTCAACAACTGTGCTACCACCCTCACAATCCCTAAGATCTGGTGGAAAGCAAAGGTGGTCGCCCTACTGAAACCCAACAAGGACCCCTGCCATGCCAAAAACTATCAACCTGTATAATTCCTGTGCATACTTTTTAAGTTATATGAGAGAATGGTACTTATGCATATATGACCTACAATAGATGAGCTACTATCTCCTGATCAAGGTGGTTTCAGGCCAGGAAGGTCCTGCTGTGGACAGGTTTTGAACATTACCCAATTCACTGAAGATGGTTTCGAAACTGGGCAGGTCACGGGCGGTTTTAGTTGACCTGACCACTGCCTATGACACTGTCAATCACAGACTGCTCTTACTAAAACTGGCTAAAATGGTCCAGAACTCCAGCATTGTTAGGGTAATCAAGTTGTTACTTGAAAACCAACAGCTCTTCGTTGAGATGGATGGGAAAAGGAGCTGCTGGCGCTCACAGACAAATGGTCTCCCTCAAGGTTTGGTGCTTGCACCAACCTTGTTTAACATCTACACTAATGACCTCCCCCATTTCAAAAATATTTGATGGTTTATATATGCTTATGACCTAGGACTCACCACCCAACACAAGTCTTTCGATGTCATTGAGCGAGGACTTACGGCTGCCCTAAATAGTCTTTCAGACTACTATGAAACCAACTTCTTAAATGCAAACCCTAGCAAGACTCAAGTTCCATCTAAACAACCATCAGGCCCAACGACAGCTGAACATCGCTTGGAATGGTAAGAAACTGGTCAGTGACAAATTCCCAGTTTACCTTGGAGTAACCTTAGATAGAACTCTATCTTACAGAGAGCATGTAAGAAAACTCAAGGAGAAGATTTCTTCTAGAAACAATCTCCTCAACAACCTAACAACTCTCAACTGGGGAGCTGATGCCAACACCTTGCGATTTACTGCGCTGGTGTTATGCTACTCTACAGCAGAATACTGCTGTCCGGTATGGGAAAGATCATGCCATGCCAGAAAAGTGGATGCTGAGCTTAATACCTCTTGCCATATCCTAACAGGAGTGCTGAAACCTACAGCCCTATCAGCACTATACCGGTTAGCAGGTATTGCACCACCTTCCATTTGACAAGAAGCTCACTCCAGAACCCAGAAGTTTTTACAAGAGCAAGACCCAAGACAACATCTACACCATTACTAGGATATAAGAAGAAGACTCAAGTCCAGAAAGAGCTTCATAGTCGTACAGAATCTAAACCCTAAGGACTCTGCAAAATACCGACTAGACTGTTGGAAAGCTTCCGACACTCTACCACCAAATGAAGCTCTTCAGAGTCCTTGTGAGTCCCTACCTCATGGTACTCACCTGCCCAGAAGGGAATGGGTTGCCCTGAGCAGAGCCAGGAGTGGAGTAGGTAGAACTAAAAAGACAACCTACTGAAATGGGGACGGGCAAACTCAGCCGAGTGACGATGTGGTCATCCTAATCAAACTATGGGACACATTCTCCGTGAGTGCGAACTGGGTCAAAATGTCACCAATCAAGACCTATATGAAGCTAACCAAGAAGCCCTGAACTGGCTGCAGTACTGGCACGTCAAGATATGATGATGATGAGTGGAATATTTCAAGCCTTTTTTTGTTTTAATTTTGATGATTGACTTACAGCTCATGAAAATCACAAATCCAGTATCTCAAATTATTTGAATATTTCCTAAGATCAATTAAAAAAGGATTTACAGTACAGAAATATCCAACTTCTGAAAATTATGTTCATTTATACTCTCAATACTTGGTTGTGGCTTGGTTATCAAAAATTACTGTATCAATGCAGCATGGCATGGAGCTGATCAGCCTGTGCTATCACAGTCTGGGTTGCTTTGATAGTTGCCTTCAGCTTGTCTGTATTTTTGGGTCAGGTGTTTCTCATCTTCCTCTTAACAATACCCCATAGATTCTTGATGGGGTTCAGGTCAGGCAAGTTGGCTGGCCAATCAAGCACATTAATATCATGGTCAGCAAACCATTTGGTAGTAGTTTTGGCACTGTGGGCAGGTGCTAAGTCCTGCTGGAAAAGGAAA
>JAPEKO010000028.1:36093409-36104606 GCA_027576075.1 Cathorops hypophthalmus
TTTTGAGATTTCTAATTTTATTGCATTCCGTTTTTATTTACAATTTGTACTTTGTCCCAACTTTTTTGGAATTGGGGTTATATATATATATTTTTTTTCCACATCTAAGTATGGGGATTTTTCAAACACATCCTCATTTTGCTCAAATTTCAGTAGTGAGTTTCATAGAACTTTTTTTTTTTCTTTTCTGGGGACTACCACTGACTGAGCCTTGTAAAACAATATTCCAAAGGAAAATTGTGCCATGTTCTTCTGAACTTAGCTCAGAAGTTAAACAGCACCATGTAATAAAAATGCTTTTAGAGTTCTTTAATGAAAGAAAGGATATGCATAACATAATGTCCAACAGTCCTACATGAAAACACAGTGAGGATCATTCAAACTCGCTAAAGAGAAAATTAGCAATCATGTGATAGACTGGCTTGTGACAGGGAAGTGAAAATTCTCAAACAGCAGAGTAGAGTATTCCTCATGATATCAGACATAATTTCCAGATGCACTTACTTTTTGACTTCCCTAAATAAAACCACTGCCTTACAGAACTACTAATCATATATAAAGTGTGTCTTCTTGGCCTAGTGATAAAATGTACAGACAAAAAAGATTCTATTTTCCCATTTTGTAACAAATTTATTCTTTACTCTTACAGGTAAACTTATCATGTGAATAGATTATGTCAAAACAGGTTTATTAAATCTGGGTCTGAAAGCATTTTGTTACATAACACACATGTAAACCAGCACCAGATAAGCTAGAACACACACTGGTTGTATAAAATCCTAGAAAAGTTTCTTTCAATGGTAAAATCTACACCTCAACACAAGTTAAAATGTTCAGTGAAAACTGTTAGAAGAGCAACTGTGTTAAGGTTCTCTTCACGCTTCCTCTGTGTCCTGATATTCAGCATGGCTAGAAATGATCAGTCAGTGCCTTGGATCATTACAGTGGTTTGCTCTGTTAGATTCCTTGTTTGTTCCACTCATCTCAGTACTGTTGTTTTGTCATGATATCTGAAAATAATACAAATTATTGTGTAAGTTTTACTACAATTCCAGAAATACTTACCCCATTCCTATAAAAGTTGGGATATTTTCCAAAATGCAATAAAAATAAAAAATATGCATTTTGTTCATTCACACGAACCTTTATTTAACTGATAAAAGTACAAAGAAAAGATTTTCAATAGTTTTACTGACCAACTTAATTGTATTCTGTAAATAAAGAATTTGATGCTTGCAAAACACTCAGAAAAAGTTGAGACAAAGGCAAAATAAGACTGAAAAGTTTATAGGATATTCAAGTAACACCATTTTGGAACACTCCGCATTAAGCAGGTTATTTGGAAACAGGTGAGGGTATCATGATTAGGTGCAAAACTTTCAGCTCTTAAAGCAGAAACCAAGACTCGGCACCTTTCAGAGAATCAACAGAAAGAAGATTCATGGTTTGTCATTGAGCAGTTCAGAAGTTATTAGCAGTTTTACTAATTTAAGATTTATAGCAGCTGTAGAGGTGAATTTACATAAATCTCTTGGAGTCCCTCAGATCTTGGTCCTTCACTCCTGTGCAAAATTTGCTGCTGAGATATGCTTCATTTTCTGTTTTGTGACTTCACCCTCAAATTCATTTGCACATCATGAACAAACAGCACTACATATCAGAGATCCCTGAAACAAGTTTTGTTCAGGTTTCCCACACAAGGCTGTAATCCAAATTTCATGATGGTTGAAAGTGTATGAAAAGAAGCAAAAAAAAAAAACTATTGGTGGAAATTAACAACATGGTACACATGTTGAACTTAGCATGAGCCAAAGAATCAAAGGAAAGTTTCATTGCCTTTCTAAAATGTTGTGTTGTAGAGCTATGATTTTATACGATATCCAACTTTTGTAACTGAGTTGTTACTTTGCCCTACTGGTGGCACCTGAGTTCTGTACACAAAAATTGCTTTGTAAATAGCTGAAACTATTCCCCATCACTGTGCCAACCTTCACTTCAAAAGCATACGAAGTGTTCTATGGGCTGCCAGAGACATTATTAATGTCATACTGATAAAGTTCAGAATGTTTTATGAGCTGTTACAGAGAATGTTGGCTCTCTACGATGCCAAACAGAATATGTGGGTTGCACAACATCCGTAAGAACTGTGAACTTGATTCTAACTTTTGACCAGGATATTACCTGTTCAGACATTACAGTATACTGACCATTTGTTTTAAATCTATTAAGAGTATTAACTTTCTAAAACTAGCTAAAAACATTTTTAATGTATTCCTTTGGACAGTGTAATAGTGTGACATGATTATAGTGTAATCAACCTTAGTGTTTTACAGAAAGGGACTTTCCAAAGCCACTTAATGAATGAACAAAAATAATCTGTGTTTTCCCCTCAAGAGAAACTTGTGGTTATCAAGTGTAATACTGCAGTATTTACTTACACACACACACACACACACACACACACACACACACACACACACACACACACACACACACACACACACACACACACACTTCAGGGATTTTTCCCCTGTATGGAGTGGAGGCGGAGGGTGTACATGACTTCCTGTTTCGCCAGGTTAAATGTTCCTGAAATCAGCTTCCACTTTTAAAGTTAATTCCACTTATAAATGTTATACACTATTTTTCTTCATTTGAGCATTTGATATTTTCTAGAGAAGCAGTAATACATTCAAACAGAAGCAAGAAACGAGTGTTCTGGCAGTTAAAATCGATCAACAAATAAATAATAATAATAAAAAAATGTTTTTGTTTTTGGTATAAGGAACATTCCGAAACAAACTATACAACATCCCTAATCTGTCATTAAATATTCTCAGTAAAAGGCTCAGAATGAATACATCAGTTTTCCTTTTAATTTGTTTCTTATTCACCTTTGGCCTAGACTAGCAAAAACAGCAAGAAGAAAGTGGTGCGACTGTTATTTCTTGAAAAACAGCCTCGTTGGCCTGAAATTTGAAACGTTTAAGACAAGCTCTAACTTAAAAAAAAAATGCTGATATTTCAGTGATATATAAACTGAATCTTGTGTGGAATTGGTTATAGAACATGGCTTATATATCAGAATAATTAAGAGAAGACGCAAGTATAGAAAAGTACTGTAAAGTTTATTAGCACTAGAGGCATATGAAAATACACTTCACATTTGTGTTGTGTTTGTATTAAATACAAGCAAGCAAAAATATCCCATAGGGAGTATTAAAATAAAGACACACCAGAAGAAAACAAGCCCAGGTGTAGATTTAAGTGCAGAAGTAATGCCAGTAACTCACTAAATAAAACAGGGTAGCCACTGTCTAATCTATTGCACATATAGTATCTCCTTCACAGTTTACAGATAGGAGATCTCAGGCACTAGTGACCTTTGAAGTTATAACTAATAGGTATAATATAATGCAGCAGCTGGTACAGAAGTCCAGGGTGGAGCCCATTGTTCTCCCTGAATAAACAAGAGCTGATTTGCTCTCTTTTACTTGCTTATCTGTTTCTATCAATCTTAGCCTAATTTTTGTGAAGGGAGGTTTACTGACATAAAATAAAAAAAATATAAAAGTACACAGTTAAAAGGAAACAGAAGCATGCTGAAAATGCTCTCCTGTTCTCATCTTGTTCAACCTATTCATTTAGACGTCAACACTGATACTTGTTTTTCCTTTTCTGAGCTTTCTGCCTTGGAGAAAACCAAACTTACTTTAGTTTCACTGAGATTGTTACTGGGGAAATGTGTCCATAAGTATTAATTTTGCAAAGATTATGCATCCTATCAATCAGCATCTCACCCACTGGCACTGTTCAGATCAGCATAACTGCAGCCTCATGGATCTCATATGCACATGTCTGGAAGTCAGTGAGGTCATTGCATGTCCTGGTTCTCATTTTATGCTTTTGTATATGCACTTACTGCACTCTTTGGTGAGATCTTCATTGTTGCAAATTCAGCACTGGGTTATTACCCAAAACAATTTTGTGGTTATTTACAAGGATGTGGATGGTTTTGTTGAGAGCAAGGCAAGGCAGAATCCTAAAGGGACTTTTGTTATTAATTTGTTATTGTTGTGAAGTAGCTTTGGAATAATATTTTGATTAAACTGAATGTGAATAGTGAATGTCATTTATGCTTATAGGGTGGGAAGCCATGGCCTCATGGTTAGAGGACCAAAAGGTTGCTGGTTCAATTCCCTGAACCAGCAGGAATGGCTGAAGTACCCTTGAGCAAGGCACCTAACCTCCAACTGCTCCCCAGGCTGCTCTGGGTATGTTTTATATCACTCTGGATAAGAGCGTCTGCTAAATGCCTGTAATGTAATGTTGTAGTCTGTACATCTTTCCATAATTATGTACCGAGTGCAATCAGCTAATTTCACCCTCCAAATTTGTCACTGTGATCTTATGTAATTTGGTTTTAGAACAACAATGTTATTTATCACACGTACACTCAAGCTCAGTGAAATTCCTCTCTCATATGAAGCAGTGAACACACACATGCACACACATGAGCAATGAGCACACACACATACCCAAAGCAGTTGGGTGTTAGATGCCTTGCTCAAGTGCACTTCAGCCCAAGGCTAGTCCCATATTAACCTAACCACATGTCTTTGAACTGTGGGGAAAACCGGAGCACCCAGAGGAAACCCACACAGACACGGGGAGAACATGCAAACTCCACACAGAAAGGACCCTGTTGAACCCAGAACCTTCTTGCTGTGAGGTGACAGTGCTAACCACTACACCACTGTGTAGTGACAAAATTATTAGAGACGTTATGCTTTCTTCTCCAAATGGAAACAAAAATTAAAATTGTATTAGTCATCACATTCAAAAATGAGTGTGCAGTTTTGTGACTCTCTGCCAATATCACTGAATGTCAAGCTATTGTGAAAGCACTGTGCTGAACACAACTGTAATGAAGCCTTGGGGACTCTCCCAATTGCCCACTTTTGCACCCTTGTGTCGAGTCACTCATGGACCATATATTCACCCCAGACAATGTTATCAAAGTGTAGACATGGAGGGGGACTGCAGAGCTTAAAGCATATACGCAGAACCATGGCCTCAGTTTTAATTTATAAATGCCTTGAGACCTCAAGAATGGCATAGGAATAGTTTTAAGCGTTAACAATAAATCTAATACAGTCATTATGATTAAAATGATTCATATAGGTAGTGGTCTGAGTGAATGACCTGTCACAACAGGAAGTCTATTGGTCTCATCGCCATTTCCACTATACTAAAACGCATAGCTGACTGCAACTCCGATCCTCCATTTTGAGCTAATTTATTGCCATGCCAGGTAGATGCTTTGCTGGCGGGTGCAGCAACACAACAGAAGGTGGATTTATGTTGCACTCCTAGCCCAAGAATGTTCAAACTGCAAAGATTTGGATGCATTTTACAAGAAATTCATGGATTGGCACCTACGAAGTGGTCTCTCCTCTGCTCTAAACATTTTACCAAGGACTCATATGAAACCTCTGATCTGTTGAGGAGCGTTGGCTATAAGCCCATATTGAAAGAGGGTGCAGCACCAACAATTAAGAAAAGAAGACAAAAAGAAAAGGAAAGTAAGTTCAGTTGCACCAGTTCTCCTGGAGTGTGAGCTGAGCAGTAATAGCGGAGTACTCAGTATGGAGAATGAATGGATCAGTCATCAGACTTCTCCGCTGGATATGCTCTTTTTTCCCCCCGCTGGATATGCTTGCCTCAGCAGCAATATCTCGCCCTTACGTGGAAGAAGTGAACGAATGAAGAACTGAAAGTCAGATTGTTTCAAAACAATCGGCCACAAGCTCGGCCTTCAAAAGTGAGAACACAGACAGGTAAGACGCGACTCTCTCATTTGGCTACATAAGAAAAACAATACTTGTTGTCTACCTGCATTTAGATTAATACATGTAACTTGAATTGTGCATTTAAGTTACTGGTATAAGATTATTTAATTTGCTTCAGAATGTGATTGTCTCAGTTCATCTGATTATTTAATTAGCCTTTTACAATTTATCAGTGAAAATGCATGCATGTACATGTATGTTGCATAAGTTATAACACCTATCCTGTTTTAATGAGAGTCACCCCACAATCAATGAAGTCAAATCAGTCTTAGTTGACCAAGTCGGTAATGGTATTTCTTACTTTCACCATAAATTTTTATTTATATGACTTTGGTCTATAGTTGCCAAAGGCCTCGGCCTTAAAATGGGTTCCTGCTGTGACATCACACACTCAGGGCTGGCTGGCTCAGCGGGGCAGCTTGAATGCCAACTTTGTGGTTCATTTTAAGTCTCAAAAAATATATATATATTTAATTCCCATTTATGCAGCATATAAGAGTCAATGGTCGAGATACTATCCACTCAGAAATGTATTTAAAAACAAAGGTTCTGCGTATCTCCTTTAATGTTAGCCTGCTTTATCCTCTACAGTCAGCCCTGATGCGTGTTTGGGTTCATTGTCCTGTTGTAACTCCCAAGTCCCAAGCTGTGTTCAAATCTCTGATGGTTTATGCTGAAGAATTCTGAGGTCGTCCTCCTCCTTCATTATTCCATCCAGTTTGTGCAATAAACCAGTTCCACTGGCAGCAAAACAGCCCCAGAGCATGATAATCCTACCACCACCAGCAGCTGGTACAGTGTCCCTCTGTACATGGTGGTCATTGTAGCCAACCAACTCAATCTTTGTCTCATCTGACCATACAGCTATCCTCCAGAAGGCTTTTTTTCTTTGTCCATGTGGTCAACTTCAAACTTTAGTTAAGCTTGAAGGTATCAGTTTTGGAGCAGGGGGTTGTTTCTTGGATATCAGCCTCTCAGTCCATGATGATCTGAACTGTAGACAGTGATCCATCAGCTTCCAGTTCATGGCAGGGCCATGCCATGGTGGTTCCCAGGTTGTTCCTGACCATCCAAACCAATTTCCTTTCAGCTGAAAGTGACAGTTTGTGTTTTCTCAAAGCAAAGTGGCTTGGCAAAGTGACTACACCTCAGAATAACTTGGATACAATTGTTTGAACTGATCTTGGAATTTGCAGTTGTTTAAAAATGGCTCCAAGAGACATTCCAGAGTTGTGCATATCTGCAATCATTCTCAGATCTGCATTGAGCTCCTTGGACTTTCCCATTTTACTGTGTGCTGGTCACTCCAATGAGTGCTATAAACAAACCCTTTTTATGAAGCCACAGAGAAGCTATACCAGCTGTAGTCAATCATGAACACTAACAGGAAGTTAAGAGACCTTGGCCTTGGTAAGATTAAAAAAAAAAACATTTTGGAAGTTTCAGCACCTCTAAATTAACTAGATTGCATTTCCTTTGCAGAAACTGCTGGAGTGTGCTTGCTCAAATGAAGCCACATTCTCTCACATTCACATTCTCTCACAAAATATATACAATAACTGACATGCACAATACCTTATTGAACCCTCCAAATGGCTTTTAAGTCATTACACCTGAAACACCCCCTGTCAGAATGGTCACAATGGACTGCTCCACAAAGAGTCCAGGACAGCCCTCTATTTTCCCCTGCAGTGGCACATTCCATTCCCCAAATGAGACACGGAAGAATGTTTTGAATGCCTGGTGAGTGAGTTGCTCCAAGAGTTGTAATACCAAAAGTTTTAACCAATAAATGAAGTTTCAAACAGCCAGTGAGGATTATTTTACTTTTTGAGACTAGACAAAGATTATACAGATGAAGAATGTAGTGACAGGACAGGACAGAGGTGATTTAAAAATGCCAGCTAATGGCCGCCTGCTTGCATTATCAGCATCACGGCTCAGCCCGTCACACTCTTTCACAGCATTTTGAAGGGAGATTTCACTGCGCTTCACACAGTGAAATCTCCTCTCCACCCTTTTATATGTTTGTCAATTTAATTCAGAGGTTTTACAGGGGTTTAAAACATGGATTTTGGCTGTAAAATCGCAGTTTTAGTTATTTTTCTGCTGCGCATGCTCTAACGTCTAGAGCGGGGGACGTTCCTATGACATCATCACTCCCATTCATTTCAATGGCAGGGAATTTTACCGAAAAACGGGAATACCAGACGAATGACAAGGGGTAGTGCTACCATTTGAACAACCACACTATTCCAGACTGGGCTCTACGTTTCAGCGTTGGAATGGTGTCTCCATCTCAAAAGCCCTAGGAGGGAGTAGTGGTCCAAAAAAACGGGCAAAAACGAATAATAAAAACGAGAATGCATTTCCAGAGAAAATGCAAAAGTGTGCTTGCTTGGGTGCGCTGCCATGGTGATGCAGCAAGAGAGGCAACTGCATGTCCACATGAGTTTTGCATCAACACACAAAAGTGTGGCCAAGACACAGGGAGGATCCTTATACGGAGATGACAGGCTGGCTAGGTTCTTTACAGGGTCAAGTCAACTTTATTTGTACAGCGCCTTTAACAACAAACATTGAGGCAAAGCAGCTTTACAGAATTTGAACGACTTAAAACATGAGCTAATTTTATCCCTAATTTATCCCCAATGAGCAAGGCTGTGGCGACGGTGGCAAGGAAAAACTCCCTCAGGCCACATGAGGAAGAAACCTCGAGAGGAACCAGACTCAAAAGGGAACCCATCCTCATTTGGGCAACAACATGACTATAACATTAACAGTCCTAACATGAAGTCAGCTTCGTTGATGCTATAAGCCCCCCACTGACGGAAACCCGAGTGCAAAACTATTCACGACAACCACAGTCCCCAGCCACGAAAGCACCACTGCAAGAATCCAGAACGTCCTCCAGGCGCAACCCCCAACTGTCCACATGGGGCCATCTTCCACAGGCCCGATGCAATGAGACAGATAGTTAACTTATGACAATCCAGAGCCAAAGCCAGGGAGCAGGTGAACAGGCTAAACCAACTGTCTGCTAGCTGCACAGAGTCATCACTCAGGTTCCACCATATCAAAACTGTGTGTTCCCCGAGCTAAACAAAAAAGTAGAAATACTCAGTTTGTTCTAGTAATCTGGTTAATATAAAATTAGATCATCCTGACTGTACAGCCTCTGCCAGTACCTTTGATCTAAAGGTAGAACTCTTAAATATTAGATCTCTTACATCTAAAGTGCTAATGGTTAATGAACTTGTTACTGATTAGAGTTTAATGTATTGTGTTTAACAGAAACATGTATTAAACCAAATGAATAGAGAACTTTAAATGAAACTAGTCCTCCTGGATACAGTTATATACACCAGCCTCATCTAACTGGCAGAGGAGGAAGCATCACAGTTATTTATGATTGTCTAGGCGTAACACAACCTGGTTATAAATTTAATATGTTTGAAGTTCTAATATAACGTGTAGCCTGAAAAAATAAGTCTACCCAGTTAATTCTGTTACTTATTATTCACAGGCCCCCGGGGCCCTATTCTGAGTTTCTTTCTGAATTTGCAGCTTTCGTCTCAGACCTTGTTATTTACTTAGACAAAGCTTTAGTTGTTTGAGATTTTAATGTTCACTTTGATAACCCAGAAGATCCTCTGAAAACAGCGTTCATGTCCATTTTAGATTCAGTCAGGGTTAATCATAATGTCATAGGGTGGTCACAATAATGTCTAATACTAACATTTGTATTAAATACAGAAAATATAGTCACATTTCCACAGACTGAAGTTACCTCAGATCATTTAAATCATCTTATTCAAAATATATTTGTGCAATAATATATGCGCCTTGCCATGCTCCTCTATTAAACATAAATTCACGTCAACTATTACAGCGTCTTATGGTCTCCCAGAGTTATCAAGTTTGATTGGATCACTGTCGGCCCACACTGTCGGCCCACACATCAGGCAACGGAATGCTGAGTCAACATTCTGCTACACTTTACATAATGTAGCTCCACTTAAAAGAGAAATCATTAGAGAGAAAAAATTAGCACCTTGGTATAACAATTGCCCTTTAAAACAGACTACTCGAAAATCAGAACATAAATGGCGTGAAACAAAATTGGTAGTGTTCAAATTAGCATGGAAGGAGAGCTTCCCAAAGTACAGAAGAGCTCTTAGTGCTGCTAGATCAACATCTTTCCACCCTAATAGAGGATAACAAAAAAAATCCTAGATTCCTATTTAATAATGTAGCAAAATTAACTAGGAAAAAGACCACTATGCATGCAGACCTGCAATTGACTTCATGAATTTTTTCAGTTCCAAAATTGAAAATATCTGACGACAAATTCAAACTACTAATTTTAAGGCCAGGCAATTTAAGTAACTCTAACAGTATAACTGTATCAGATCAGCAGTTAGAATGTTTTACTCCCCTCAGATAAATCAGACTAATTTATAATTTAATAAATTATAACTCTCCACATCAAAATCTTCAACTTGTAAGGGGACTAGTACACAACTCTTCAAACAGATAATACCAGAAGCAATCGAACCTCTTCTAAAATAAATAAATAAATTATTCCCTTAGAATCAACTATGTATCCAAATCCTTTTAAACTAGCAGTTATCAAACCCCTGATTTAAAAATAATAATTAAAAAAAAAAACCTTGAGGTCTTTCACCTCAGTGCAGCAGCCTCTGGTGGACACCAGAGGCCTTGCACCTCCATTGCTCAGGCCCTACTTAAAACTACTTTTTGCATTTTATTGTTGTTTCTCGAGAGATTTTTTGTTTTTAGGGCCTGAGCATCACAGGTGCAAGGGCCTGTTGTTTCTGCTCCAAATCTTATAAGGGCCTAAGCTCTGGAGGTGCAAGGCTTCTTGTGTCCACCAGAGGCTGCCCTTTTGTTTTTTAAGATTTTTGGGGGGGCTTTTTTTTTTCCCACCGTTATTGGATAGGACAGTGTAGAGACAGGAAATGAGCGGGGGAGGGATCAGGAAATTACCTCGGGTTGGAATCGAACCCAGGTCCACGGATTTATGGTATGGCACCTTATCCAACTGAGCCACAATTCACCTTGCATTGCCTGATATGGCTAAAACTTCACAGATTATAAGACATAATGGTTCTGATGACATCCACATGCCCAAAGTGACACTCTGGTATAGCGCCCCCATTTGAACCTGGACAGTAATGACTCCATTGCCCAAAAATTTAGACTCATAAAATTTGGTACACATATCAGTCCTGGCGGGGCGGCACGGTGGTTAGCACTGTCGCCTCACAGCACAAAGGTCCTGGGTTCGAGCCCTGGGGCCAGCGAGGGCCTTTCTGTGTGGA
>JAPEKO010000028.1:36528621-36539591 GCA_027576075.1 Cathorops hypophthalmus
TTATTATTATTATTATTATTATTATTATTATTATTATTATTATTATTATTATTGTTGTTGTTGTTGTTGTTGTTGACGTCGTACACGAGTTCACGTCAGTGCGTTTTGTTTAGTAATATGTGCCTTCCGTGAGATTGAAAACAAATCCATTTTCAGTTCGAGATCAATTCTAATTATGCATCAGTATGCTAAGCGAAGTGAATAACACTGGTTTAGACAGTTATTTCTTCATTAAGGACCACTCAATGATGCATTTCGCAAATACCCTAATCCGATTTCCTTTTGATTTTTATTAGAGACAGTGAATAATGACATTTAATTTAGCTTTGCACCAGGAACCGAGAGATATTAGTTGTAATTGAATTACTGCCTTCTCTTCACCAAGGTCTCATAACTTTCAATTAGATTCCTGACAGCTGCTCGGTGTGAGCTTTCTGTAGAACACTGCAGTAACAGGTTAATATCAGCCATCTACCTCGTGTCTTACAATTTCAACACCAGCGTTTAAGCTCAAATCAATTTTGTTTCCATACTCCCGGAGATATTGCGCGGCTGGTGTGTGCATTCTGGTGAAACCACGAGCTTGTGCCAAAATATGAAAAAAGCACCTTCTTAAACGCAGTGCTGTTTTATGTAAACAGGCAACAGTACTTATAGACTGGCTTATATGAGCATGCTTAATATGATTTGGCCTGTGCCATGAAAGGACATTTTATTTATTTATTTATTTGCAGATTGCCCATGCAGGCTGTGGCCCATGCAGGCTGTGAAGCTGCTACTTTTTTTTTTTTTCCGGAGTAAAGCTGAGCCCCAGCACCAGCTACTGCCCAATTGGATTATTTCTAATACATTTTTATGGGAACAGTATATCAAACCAATGGTAGATATTACAAAGATAACGCTGGGGAAAATGAGGTGTGTGACATAAGAAGGTGTCCCCTGCAGCAGCAGTTCAATCTCTTCATTAATTTTAATGATGTGGTTAGATCTTTCCGCAGCACATAAGCAAGTTTACCTCTGAATGGTGCTGCTGCTGGAACTAAAGGAGCCATTTCATATCCGCATTCACTCCCCCAACTCAAACACACCCAGACTGACAACTTACTGTTTTAATTTCATAAATGCATGCAATGGATAAACTCATTCTAAATGTTTTCATTCTGCTGTACTATAAAGGCCTTTTATAATCCCTAAACCAAAATGTTAGTTTTATATCAACTAGTCAAGCTTATACTATATTGGACGAGCTGCATACGTATACTGTAATTGCAGGAAATATTTCCTACTTTGCTTATTTCGAGATTTTGTCCCAAGTCCTATTTTAGAGCAACATAAGCATGTAGGCCTATTACACTATATATTACGGTTGTTACCGAATATGTTGTACTACCATGGGTTATAATAATAATAATAATAATAATAATAATAATAATAATAATAATAATAATAATAATGGGAAAAAATTTTCAGTGAGATCATACAATGTCAAAATATAACGATTATTATTATTATTATTATTATTATTATTATTATTATTATTATTTAATGTGATGATGATTGTTGTTCTTGTATGTAGACCTTTATATCATTATGACGATTAGTCTCTGCTAGTATTAAAATAAACTGTGCATTCTCGGGGCCCAGGATGCGTCTTTCTGAAGCCCATAGGCCCATTAGACTTCAGTCATTTGTGAGCACCGGTGTTGTATATAATAAATCAGTGAGCGCACTGAAGAGCCTTTTATCTTCATCCATTCCTTCAGGGTCTAAGAATGACAAATGTATGGTATAGTGTATATAATGCTGCTTATAAGCTAGTGTATAGGAGAGAGTTGAATATGTATGGTCTGTTCAAGGTGATTTTAGAAAACCAGTCCTGAGAGGACGTTTATAATGGTTCCAACCGGCTTTGGTGTTAATCGTCCTGCTGAAAATAACCTCGGCATGCTAAACGTTTCCATTGTGCCTCTAGAGTGTGTCTGTGCCTAAATGTGCTTAAAAGGTGTCATTTACTTTGGGTCACTAACAGCACTGGGAAGAGCTCTTACCTGAACCCTGGCCTCGGACAGTCCCAGTCTTTGGCTCAGCTCTTCTCGCATGAACGCGTCCGGGTAATGCGTCTCATCAAACAAGCGCTCCAGTTCATTCAGCTGCTCTAAGGTAAAATTTGTCCTGCTCCGTCTCTGTTTCAGTTTACCCTGGGCGTCCTCGTCCTCCGACTTCACCTCTTCCTTCTTTTCTTTGCACTCATAAATCCCTACGAAAAAGCAAAACTCATGATTACTCATGAAGCTGACTCTTATCACTGTCCTGTCTGCAGGCTGCAAACCAGTTCACTCTGTCAGTGAGATCAGCATACACCAGTTTCCTTCTGCACCTTCAAACAGCAGCAACACAGCGCTGCGACTAAAACATCTGCACCTCACAGGGCTTCTTTATTACCTACAGTCTTCTGAAGCATCGAAAACTTGGACAAAAAACCCCAGAAAGTGTTCTTATCTTAGCTCCTATTAAACTCATATCAAAGGTATAACACCCGAAAAGAGATATTTTATGAAATATATGAAATATTTAACGTGATTGTTATTTTGATGTTTAAATACTTTTCAACGATCCACGTGTTTAACATGCATCTTTAGAAAAAATTCCTTTCAAAAGTTAGACGAATTATTAGCAGAATACAAACAGCACGCTAACATTTTAATCTATAACTGTGTATATATATATTTTTTTCTTTGAAAAGCTATATTACTCAAAGTACTCTATAAACAAGACTTTACAGAGGTTCAAACACTGCACAACACACAGCTGAAAAGCGTCGTTTCTGATCTTCGCCTAATTTTGCGCAAAATAATGTTTGCAATAAATAATCAGTCCACACAAAAATGCACTGTCCAAACTGCACACACAAACACAGCTGACACGTGACTATAATAGTGGTTTTATTATTATTATTATTATTATTATTATTATTATTATTATTATTATTATTATTATTCCTACTTCAAGAATAGGTATAAAACTTATTTATAAATATCTGAGTTTCTTAAACATCACGTTCTTCATGTGAAGAACATATATATAAAGCAGTTTTAATTGCAGATAGCCTAATCCGTGTTGTGGACTATTTTTATTTGCTGCTGTTGTTGTTGTTGTTCTTTTTCTTTCTTTCTTTTTTTTTTTTACATTTTTAAAAACATTATATCTTCTTATATATTCTGGTAATAATAGATTCTGGTAATAATGACAGAACCAAGGCCTGATATGGTGTGTAACTTCATTTGCGTACTAAAATACTCAGATCGGCATTTAATAATCATAAAATTCATAAATTCTAGAAAATGTCCGTTTTACATTTAAGATTCAATTTGTTCTCCATCCGTGTCAGGACACTCACAGCATGTTCTCTATAAACATTTCAACCATTTTTACTAATTCAGACGCATTTCCTGCGGATTTTGCGGCTTCTTCTTACTTCAGCTGAAACATTAACACACAGACTGAACCCTGGATATTTTTCAGGCGTCACTTCCTCCAGCTCGGGAAGGCTTTGTGAAAGCTGTGCACGTCTCTTACCGTCGCTCGCTCTGGCCACGTTAAACTCCTTGAGCTTGTCCTTGTCCAGCTCCACGTGTTCCTTGAATAGATGCACAGGACAGTGTGTGCTGCTGTCGGTAATGTCCTGCAGGCTGCTCTCCGAGTTGCCCAGTTCCCTGGCCCGCGCCAAGCCGCTCTCCAAAACTTCCCTGTACGTGATGCTCTCTTTGCTGCTCTCCTTGCTCTTCTGGTCGAAGGATTTCGACACGAAGGCTGTGAGCTCTTCCATGGCTGGAGAAGAAGCGCTCCTGATGGCACAAATCCACTTTAAACGACCCTAACGCGCTTCTCTCTCTCTCGCTCTCTCTCTCTCTCTCTCGCTCTGTGTGTGTGCGTGGATGTGTGTGTGTGTGTGTGTGTGTGTGTGTGTGAGCTCGATAGGAAACGCGCGGATGTTGGAAAGGGGGGTGTCCGTGGAAGAGGAGGAGGAAGAGGAGGAGGAGGAGGTTTAGATCACTCCGGTTGGTGTGTCTGTGTTTTTGGAGATCACACTATTTATACGGCGCTCACCTCAGCCCAGCCCCCACCGCCGCGTCCTGAGCAATTACAGGCTCCTCTCGCTCGGAATTCAACTTTCAGCAGCTTTGCTCCAAATCAATGCCGCCGTGGAGCCCCTTAATATGATTACACTTCATTAAACATGCCTACGGTGTTGAGGAACCGGGGAGCCGTGTTTAATTAATTCCGCTATAATTTCATTAAGGCTATTATGTGATATGAGTGCTGCCATAACATGAGCGGATTCCACTCAACTCAGGCTGCATTGACGCATTTATGGGCCTTTTAAAAAAAATATATATATATTTAAATGTATAATTGCTATGGATTATAGAAGTCAAATTAACGCATCCCGTACTTTTAAAGACTCTTATTTTTAAACCGGATAACGACGCAAAAAAACCATCGATCTATAGCAAAGATGAATTGATTATTTGAGCAATCAATCACAAGCGCTGATAGGCCTGATAGCGCTGATACTCACCATAACTGCATAAATCTAATTACACTTGTGTATTTTACATAAAGGTGCATTTGTTATGAAAACAATATATATAAATATAGGCTATCCCATAATAATAATAATAATAATAATAATAATAATAATAATAATAATAATAATAATAATAATCCTGGAAGAAAATAGCGAGGTTAGTGTCTGAATGTAAAGTGTGTAACCATTACTGGATTTTGTTTTAACGAAAGGTTTATGTGTGTAAATATTAGTTTACATTACCATATGTCATTATGGTCATTATTTATTAATCTACCGATTTTGAAACATACGAAATGTTGTAATCATTTTATATTGATTAATTATCATTTGTACAAGGTTACGTTGTATTTAGGTTCCATCACATAGCTTTCTGGAAAATAATTTAAATGTTTCCATGGAAACGGTTTTATACAAATCAGGACTAAAACTGCGCAGTGTTTTTTCTCTGAAATGGGATAATTGCTTTAGAAATGTAGGAAGGAACTTATATGGAGCAATAGCCCGATCAAATCAGTGCTAAACTAAAATAGACTATTATTATTATTATTATTATTATTATTATTATTATTATTATTATTATTATTATTATTATTATTATTTTGCAACAACAACGACAATAATAATAATAATAATAATAATAATAATAATAATAATAATAATACATTGAAAGAGTCTGTACAGCTGTGCGCTGATGACGTGTCCGTTTACAACTGTGCCATCACGCACTGGGATATTCCAACATATGACCTTCAGTTTTGTGCTGCTGTATTTTTCCTGCATTAATTAAGTGCTGCTCGCTCCGAGGTTGGACATTATCTGTGAGACTGGCTATGTGTAATCTATCTATCTATCTATCTATCTATCTATCTATCTATCTATCTATCTGTCTGTCTGTCTGTCTGTCTGTATGTATGTATGTATGTATGTATGTATGTATGTATGTATATGTTACTGACAAACCTTGTAAGGTGGTTTGCGAGGCATCAGGTGCACCTGAATTCAACGCAGGCTATAGCCTATTGATTTTACAGCACCATTATCTGATTTTTAATTTTTTTTTAATTCTGTACAGCTTAGAGTATTCACTGCAGTATTTTTCAATCGTTTATTAAGAGTACAGTGTTTAAATGATTATCATGGCACTAGTTGAAGTTACAGATGTGAAACTTGGTCCCATTGCACGGACAGAAAACCCACGTGTGGCTCCCAATCAGCAGCGGCCCCGGGCGCGGACACGACAATAGTTTCTTACAGCGCGTTTTACACTAAGTGGCCATCCTTAAAGACGCACCATCCTTATTTTAAACTATGAGTTATCGGCAGATGGGCTATAGGAACCGAGCATGCCCTCCCTTTCCCATTCACCTCCTGACTAACACAGAGGTGCAGCCTGTGTGACCCGTTTAACGGTTTATATATAGATTAAGATAAAGATAATAAAGATTTAGATCTGTGAGCGGTTACCGGAGAGATAATAACCAACAGATTTTTGCGCATTAGTTTCACCCGGTTTATGAGATGAGATGAGATGAGATGAGATGAGATGAGATGAGATGAGATGAGATGAGATGAGAAGGCCCATGAGAACTGGAGAGGAAAGAAAAAATATAGATCAGTAGGTCGGCTAAATATCTATAATCTAGTTCATAATGCATTATTGGTCTCCTTGTTTTCTAGGGTTGAAGTTCCGTTATTTACGTTCAGTTTTGTGAATAGTCATAACTCAGACAATTAAAAGATCATTAAGTTGTGAAAGGTTGGAGTGGGAGTGTGGCTTGAGGGTGGGCATGCTGATAGATGACGATTCTCACTGGAAATAAATCAGTCATCAAATAAAATATTGATATCAGGTTTAAATCAGCCGAGGCGAATGAGAGCATATTTGGTTTAAAGCGCGTTTCTTGCGCATTATATCTGATTTCATGGAGCGATCCGGGTGCTATTTTAATGCCACGCTAGCCACAATATCAATTGTACGTTATGAACTTATCCAGTCAACAACACGCCGGCATGTGTGAGCCGATCCCACAGGTAGCGCAGTGCAGTGCGGCTCCTGTGCAGCGCAGGCGTTCACTGCGGCTCTGCGGCGCGCACGGGTGAAGCGCTCGGGGACTGTCATTCCCCAGGTTTCATCTGCTCACTGTCTTACTCCTTTGGTGAATCAGATTCCCATTTTCTCAGAGTTAGACTCAGTAAAATATTGATCCCTTTGGTCCTTTTCAAGCTGTTGTACCGATAATAAGGATGCACAATATACAGTTTGTTAATTCTTGTTCCAGTGTTTGTTGTATTAATTACATTAGAAACCCCCACCCCCTCCCCCCAAAAAATAACTGTTTTTTTTTTTTTTTTGCATCCTTGAGGATCTCAGGAGTAGCCATCGACTGTTTCATACTGGTTTGATACATTTCAACTGGATTTATATGTCAGATCAGGGTCAGCAACTGTCCCTAAATACTGAGTCCTCAGTTTGTGATCAGTATCTGACAACGCAAAAAAGTCGCCTGTAGCCTAAATGACTCGAACCACTTGCATTATAACACTCCCTTTAGCTCGTAGCACTTTAGCCTATGAGCAAAAAGAGCACCGTGTATGAAGTTGGACGACGTTAACCAGGACGAGGGGCTGTGTGTTTGGATCTCAGTGAGGTCGTGTAGAAGCGCTGGGTGGGTTTGGAGGAGGAGGAGAAGGAGAAGGAGGAGGAGGTGCGCTGGCTGATGGCCATATAATCTGTGAGCGAGTGATCAGTCCCTGTTGCATCAAGCCTGTCTTTAGCTGGATGTGTGCGGTGGAGCTTCAAGCAGCCTTCATTCCTGCTCGGCTTTAGGATCTTGTTAGTGGCGAAAAGGGGGAGAATCAAAGTTATTTTAATGCAGCAACTGAATGCGAACTCTGACCAAGTGCCAAGAACTTGATGGTTTCTTTAGATGAATCCAGTATGTATGCAACAGGAATTTAACGCTCCGATTTAAAATGAAGTTTCTTTGGCCTGTCTTTTGAGCAAAATCCTTTTTTTCCCCCCCCACCTGAAAGAGTTAAAGTGGCCCAGTGCAGTTTCCTCAGATCCAGTCAGGGTTATACTGTATGCACGAGCATGCATCTGAGATAACGACCATCGAATAGATTTCACCCAGAATTAATCATTTTCATTCTGCATCATGGTACAATCACACTGTTGTTAAGATTCAACAAATAGCTACTATCATAGGCTGGGAAATAATTACTGAAAATCTATGACAGATTACAGTGGTGCTGGAGTGTGCAATATGATGGTGAAAGAGTAGTGCAGCTATAGAGGAGCCTTTGTAACTGTAGAATAAATGCTTTATAGAACTGGATATTTACTGTATAGAATAGTCTCACTCACAATCTGTCTTAACATACTTGTTTTTATTTTATTATTTTAATTAGGTATTTGTGTTAAAAAGTCATCAAAAATAATTTTGCTTGTTGTCTGACACTTGAGAGAGAGAGAGAGAGAGAGAGAGAGAGAGAGAGAGAGAGAGAGAGAGAGAGAGAGAGAGAGAGACCCCAGAGGATGTGTTTGTTTTAAATGTATTTTTCCCCCTCGAACACTATCTGCCCACAGGGTAACGTTTCCAACTAAAAGAAGGCATGAAATTGACTTTACACCCAAAAATGTTGAGGCGATTTGCTGGAAAAACATAATAATCCAAAGCCTGTTCCACACTTGATCTCTCCCATTTTTTTCCCCCTTCCTCTTCACCCTTCTTAGTACCATGGAATTTATTTGTAGCCATAGTCCACACTATTCATTTACAACTGGGACTGGCTCGCCATATAAATGGGGGTTGATTTCCTCTTTCACATGATCTAGTTTTAAATAGATGTTCTTGTGTTTTTGAGGAAACAATTATGAATATCATTAAAGTTTCTTACTTCTGTGTCCTTCATAAATGTAGTATTTATGCCAAAAATAACATATCACAAATGTAAATCTATAGGCATTTTATGGAGATGTACAACAAACACTTGCTTATCATCTAAACAAGCTGACGGAAACATACAGTATGAAAACATTACTGGTAACCCATGGTTATTTATAGATTCTGATATAGATTTTCTTTTTTTTGCATGCATGCATGCATGCAAGTGATTTTATTTCCAAGCGAATAAAATAAAAAATAGAGTAAGTTCATTTGCAAAAATCGAAGGACACAATATAAAATTGATTTTGCAATGTCGCAGGCCTTTATTTCTAGACTATGCCACTTAATACTAGATAGCTTAGTGCATAATAATTCTTCAAACATTAATAGCACATTCTACATCAATTCTAGATTGAGTTTGCACTCCTTGCCCAAAGTGTAATGCTAATTAATTATGTGTTTTGTTTTGTTTCATTTTATTTTTTTATGAGAAAATTTGTGTTTTGAACTACTGCATAATTTTATAGAAAGACTACGACTTCTTCCTGATGTAAAATAAAGTAGGGTCTTAATAGGTTCTGTTTTATGTATATTCGCTTGATTGGCAAAATGAAGCTAAACGTAAACATGCTCTTGTCTGGAAAATGTCATCATTTAAAATATGTTTTTGAATTGCTAGGTCAATAAGACAAAATGTGGAAATGTGATTGTTTTATGGACTTCTCCTTTTAAGCCATTGTTATTTTTATGGCCTGTAAATTTTGCTATATCATTTTGCAGATACTGTTTGTCCAGGCTCCCCAAGACATAAGATGATCTATAGCAAATATTCAGATCTGATAAAGTATGACTTACATAGCAGCAACAATGTTTTATCTGTCACAGGTCAAAGGCCCGTGTAGCTTGCTAGATGAGACGTGACAGGGGAATTTCAGTAAGAGGATCTTTCCTGATGATATCAGAGTTAATAGCCTGGGACCCGAGGGAAATAAAATGGCTCAGCACAATAAGCTCAAATCAATACTATAAGAAGAAGTTTATAAAAGATGCACAACATAGTGTTTTAGCTCCTCATTCACAAATAAGCTTTATGCTCCTTGTGCTCTCAGAAGTGTTTAGTGTGTATGTCTGGAGGGTCAAAAGTACATGCATGAGTGCTGATGCTGGTCAAGGCATGCGAAGCGCCTGCTGGGTTCTGCATACAGAAAGCCAATTAAACTTGTAGCTTGAACATAACTATAGGAGCATTGATGAACCGTGAATTATCATGTCATTTAGTTTACTGTACACTCAAAAGGTGCAAGAGGATTTGGAGTTATTTCTGCCACCTTAAATACAGAAGGAAAGTCATACGCAAAAGAGACTTCTTGGTGCATATCATTTTTGTGAATTCTCAGAATGGGGATGTAGAAGTTATGCTTCATCAGCTCTGATGAAACGGATAAATAAACTCACGTGTTTGGTCATGTCTCTTTTGGTTGATTATGAGGTTATCCTCCCCTCCCCTAGTCTTACATAAAACACTCAGTTATTGCATGGCTAGAGAATATGATCAATAAAAGCTTGTGATCATTGCATCCTGCGGTCAAAACGAGAGACAGACACACTAGCCTTTGCCTCTAGCATCCATTGATTTGGTTGGGGTAGATATGTTTCATGGTTGCCTGGGCAGGCATTGTTAAATAAACCAAAGACTTTTTGCTTACTGTAAGTGGGTGGTTAAGTACATGCACGCCATTATTACAAGTGAAATTGTGTCACTGGAAGCTGGGGCACCCATTTTATATTAAGACAAGCTTTTATGGAGCTGCCCAACACTTGCTCGATCATGCAATTAAATGATTTTTAAGCCACGTTTTTTGTTACCCAGCACTGGTTAGAGATGTGTGCACATCCATTTGTTGAGGGTGATTTATGCAGTCATCTTAAGAAGCAGAAGTCACCGATCGGCAGGCTCATTAAGATTAATTAGTGCAGGGATGCGGAGTGGCAGGCCTGATTAAGAGCCACTGGAGATGGCTAACACTGCTGAGGTGAGGGCAAGGGGCTCCTCTCTCTCTCTCTCTCTCTCTCTCCCTGAGGCCTGCAAGTTTGAATGGTGGGGGGACTAAAGAGACCACCATCTGTAGATGAGCTCTTGAGTATCGTCACCAGTCACCCCATCTGTCATGCTGTGTTCCCCTGTCCCCCTGGGCTTAGCCATTCAGCCGCTGCTAGAGCCAGTAGTGGACACAGGGTAGAAGCCTCGCTGACCCCTGGGGTAGAATGCAATAGATTAGGATAAATTCACATGAACAAACCTAAATGCATTGATGTGTAGATAATGGTATACTTTATATCCAGAACTCTGCTTGAGTAAAGAATTTGTATTACCATATGATTAAATATTTTCCTTAAAATGCAGGAAAATCACTGCTTTAATAACATAGTAATGTGTGTGTGTGTGTGTGTGTGTGTGTGTGTGTGTGTGTGTGTGTGTGTGTGTGTGT
>JAPEKO010000028.1:36873417-36878417 GCA_027576075.1 Cathorops hypophthalmus
TGAAAATCTGATGATGTTTTAGGTCATATTTATGCAGAAATATAGAAAATTCTAAAGGGTTCACAAACTTTCAAGCAGCACTGTATACAGGGAACACCTGAAGTATGCAGAATTAGACTGGCTATTGAAGTATTTATTTGTCCTGATTGGGCTTGTGTGGACTTTCCTCTAAGTACCAGTTAGGTGGCTTAGTTCGAGCATTACGTGCTTGTACAAGCGAGGCATATGGTCATGTGCAGAGAACTACAGAGGATTAAGTATTGTTGCAATCATGTCTAAAGTTGTATCAGGAATAATCATTGAGAGAGCTCGCGAGGTATATGAGTATGTCCTACTACCATCGCAGTTTGGATTTTGATCAAATAGATCAACGGTCAATGCCATCTTCATCCTGCGCCAGGTCCTAGAAAAGTCAAGCAAATCAAGAACTGCATTGTTTATAGCGTTCGTCGATTTGAAGGCAGCATATGACTGGATACCCCGTGATGCCTTGATGAAATGCCTTGAAATTTGCCTTGGATGTCCACAACTAGTAGCAGTTCTACGTGCCATGTATACTGGCACAAAGGCCTACATTAAAGGATCTACTTGCCTGTTTGACACTCTAGTTGGATGTTGACAAGGTGCAATGGAATTCACTTTCAATATCTATATGGACTCTGTGGTCAGAGTTACATGGCATGAGATAGCAAAAGTGTATCCAGAAGCAGGCTTTGCAATCAAGTTCTGTATTCCAAATGAAGTATCACCTAGAAAACTACGCAAGATAGCACCTGCTATAGGAGAAAATTGTATAACTGAACTGTTTTATGCAGATGATCTAGCTATCTTTGCCAAATCCATCGAGCAATTGCAAGCAATTCTCCAAATCTATGATGACATATTTACCCATTTTGGTTTGCAAATATCGTATGTAAAAACAGAAACCATGGCTTTCAATGTCAGTGAAGATATCAAAGGAGAAGAAGGCCTTGTCTCCATTGCTGGAAGTAAAATCAAGAACATGCGCAATTTTAAATATACTGGGCACAGTATCAGCAACATCAGTACAGATACCTCTCACTTACTCGGTGTAAGAATTGGTGCCGCATTTCAGAAGTGGAATGAACTTAAGCATGTGTTGACTGACCACTGCATTCTACTGTCAACTAGGGTGAAATTCCTTGTCGCTTGTGTTCAATCTCGCATGCTGTACAGTGTCCAAGCATGGTAAATGTCCTCCGATGATATCAACAAAATAGAAGTTGTATGGAATGGCTTTCTGTGTCGTATGATCAAAGGTGGTTTCAAAAGAAAGAATCCTGCTGACCCAGGAGTTTCTGATGCTCAGGGAGAGGTGGACTGGGGGTTCCGGTTAACCAATAGGAATCTGCAAGAGATGACCCAAACCGCCCCAATCGGACTCACTTGCTGGAAACAAAGGCTGAATTACTTGGTGCACATTTGCCGCATGGAGAACAACAGTATTCAGAAGCAACTTGCTCAGGGAAATGGACAAGGATTGAGAATCTGCTGGGCATGGATGCTCAGCAGATAAGATGGACAATGATGTCTTGATCTGATTTTCAGCGACTGTTGGACCAGGTCCAAACAGAAGCACCCTAGGGGTGTTACAACTTCCAAAGGGAAAATGATGATGATGATGATGCACAAATGCTCTGTATATTTTTGCTTTGATAGTTGAAATAGATCCCAAAGAAGCCACAGTCTCTTTCTAGCATGTTGGCTAGAAAGCTAACTAGTGCCCATTGATTGATACTGCATTCCCAATTAAAGGTGCCTCCATTAAATTGGTATCCCTTCTTTTTTCCATCTGATGAGCTTTCATATTTAAAAAAAATTGTATTCCTAAAATGTATACTAGTAAATGATCATGTCTGCTAATGGTGTCGCTAACACTAATGTAGTAATTGTTTTTAACTAGGACTTGGAATTTTATGTGGCAAATACAGACAGAGTAATGCACACAGTGAAACATCCTGGTGCCATTATAGTAAATATCTGCACTCTTAGAATGCCGCTCAATCAAATTAGTGGGCCAGAACTGACTGCTCTATAATGTTAATGATAATTACAGGGAATTCCCCTAAAATTCAAAGCTGCCTTTATAAATACTGTTTTGTCTTTTGGTGATGGCATAAAAAAAAGCTAATTGCACTTTCCAGTAATCTCATTCGCTCTTTCATTCAGTGGAACTGACTGCAATACCAAATCTGAAATGGAGCTGCTTCATGTTCCAAAAACTTTTACAACTGTGCAGTGGAATTGGCCATACTGGGAAGTTAATCAGGTGATAAAGTTAATCTGGTGAATGAAACAGTGTGGCTGTTAGCCTGCGGTCATGCTAATGGGCATAAGCTTTCAGTTACTTTTACTGAGGTTCAGATTTACTGGTTGATTTACTGGTACTTTAGACATGGATCTGTCCCCTAATCCAGCCTTTCTCAACCAGGGTGCCGTCTGGCTTCATTAGGGGTGCCGTCAAAAAATTATATATTCTAACATTGAAATAAATAAAATTAATTGAAGAAAAAAAAAAGTTACACTAATGCAGATTATCGCCACCTCATGCATCATCAAAATTTGTCTCACGGCCCCCTTTCCCATGTCACAACATCACTGCAGGGGTCAGCGTATGGTCAGCATGACTGCACATATTTTATATGGGTGCCTTGAGAATTTGCATACTTCTGAAGGGTGCCGTGACTGAAAAAAGGTTGAGAAACGCTGGTCTAGACCACTGTCCATGAAAAGAACAGATTTTGCAATATCGGTTCAAAGCCTGGCGTCGATGTAATAGGCTGAGCTCAGACTTGCACAGGTCTCTGGTCTTTTCTGTTTTGAAGAAAACAAACAAACAGTCTTTACATTCTATTTAGTCCGGTCTGGGATCGGATTAATTTATCAGGGGGATATCTGCAACTGTTTACACGACTCCTCACCGGTTAAAACCTCTTGCATCCAGACAGCAATATAATTAGCATAGGGGGAGTGAGTTTCTAGTGGGTTTTATTTTCTACAAACCCAGATGTGTGCACCACATGGTCAGTTAAAGGCTGATAATTTAATAACGGAAATTATTTGTTTATATTCAACCTGCTAATCATGCAGTTATTAAATCATTTACAGTATTAAAAGAAAGCTCCTTTTGTGCATTGCCGAATTATGGCAACAAAATGAGTTGCCACACTTGTGCAGGTTTTCACAGACTGCCTTTGGAGGTCAGCGACATGCTGAAGTTGTGGCTCACTGTGCTACAAATTGACGCAAATGCTTCTGTCCATAGACTGTGCCTTGCAGACCATCATGTTTGCAGTGACTGTTTGATCTGGATGATTACAGCCAGTCAAATAGGAGAGAAATGGAGAAAAAGAGAAAAACTCAGATAGACAAAGATATCCTATACAACTGTGTGCTTCCAACTTTGTGGCAACAGATTTGGGAAGAACCACATATGAGCATGATGGTCAGGTTTCCACAAATTTGGCCATACAGTGCATTTATCCTGCTTCTTCAATTTGAGAAAATCACAGGTATAGTACCAATTCAAATGGCTGGATAAAACTACAGGTTCCATCAAATATAATTAACCTTGGAAATGCAGCTTTAGCTACAGACTGGTGATGAAATAAAAGAAAAACCAACATGTTTTAGTATGGTAAAGCGCCACAATATGTTTTTCTGACTTTCCTAAAAATTGAATGACATTTTGGTTGACAATTCACACACACACACACACACACACACACACACACACAGTTCTCTATTCACCTGGCGTGCTTTTGGCTGGATGGTTGATGGCAGGTCCTGTAAAATAAGACCCAGCAATAAAAGAAGGGCAAAAAAAAAACAGTGAACACACACCAACCGAAACCTATGATATGTTATCCCAAAAATAACCGCTCTTTCTATTTATCATTTTCCTAAAGATACATGAAAGATTGTATAAGGATGCAGATCGTATACCCTAACATGCTTTCTGAATACATTTAAAAGTACATTGTGTGATGTTGAGGGAAAGTCTCAAAACAGCAAAGCAAGAAGGAGCAGAGAGCAAGCAAGCACCTGTTAGCATCATACTCTCCCATTCCCCAAGCCACCAGTGGCAGGATCTGGACAGGAGTAACTAGTTCCCAAACCTTGTCACTTCCCACATTGATTGAGCCAAGGGGATACATGCTTGGTGTTTATTATTGGCTAGGGGCTTTGTGACAAACATATTAAAAGTAGTGCATGACACTACATTACTGCCATCTCTGACCCCATTACGGGTTCTTTGATGATGTCTGGTGATTGTGGAAAAATCTCATGTGCGCCCAAGTCTGTAATCTTGCTTTTCCACTGGACAGCGTGGTGCACTTAAGTAATCCGAATCCAGAAGTACCTGGACCCTGGTTGAGTATCTGTGTCTGATCTGTTCCCTATCACATAGCGGTACCTGCAAAAGTAATAAGAGCTTAATGAACGTGGTCAGGTGGACACTATCTGAATGGTCCCATAAGGATACACTAAAGAATACACTTCCCAAAAAAGTTTATACCCAAGACTCACCCTTTCTTCAGTGGATAATCTCACCTGAATACTGTAGACTTGTACCTAAGATCTGCTGCTGGAATCATAAAAACTATGATGCTCATATTGAACATCCTTGAAACACATTTATTACTATTTGACCATACAATATACAGCTGTTAAGGCTAATGATTATCTAGTGTCACCCGGAAGAGGATGGTTTCCTCATGTTGTCTCAGGCAGTTTGTCACTGTCGTGTCTTGTTTGCGCCTCAAGGATCTAAATCTATATCCAAACTTCTTCAAAGCTACTGTCACAATGTCTATTGTTAAATCTGCTATATGAAGCTGAACTGACAGTATGCCATTATATTAAGCAATACACAGCGGTGTGATATTTACACAATCTATTCGTGAGATGGGATTTACGATGCAGTCCTAGTGCTGTCCAATTCTTCAGCATTCAACGTCAACTGTACTTGACCATGT
>JAPEKO010000028.1:36880917-36883574 GCA_027576075.1 Cathorops hypophthalmus
TCAAGCGTTGATTTGTGAATGGACAGCAAGGCCACGGGAGGTGAGTGGCAAAGCGATTACACCTGGGACCGATTAACAGCGATGAGCGTCTTCTGCTTTAGTGATGACTGAGGACTTAAAGGAAGAAAGAAAGAAAGCTGAAGAGGAGGAAAAAATTGTGATCCAGCACACAGCTGTCTGTCTGCCCGTATGTATGCATGCATATACGTGTGCGTGCCTGTGTGTTTGCGTGGTGCAGTGAGAATATGAAGTAATAAAAACAACTGAAACACAAAAGCTGAAAGAAAGAGTGAATAAAAGTACCCCATCTGTCTAAATCCCTCAGTATCCCAACCACCCTGAAGCGCTACAATGATGCCAAAACCCGGGAACCTGTGCTGTCATTGAGTCTTTGCTTTTCAAGAAACTTGTCCTTGCGACTGCCCAACACCACCACCAAGCTGTAGTCACCATGCGCACAGAGCAAGAGCAGCACTTCCAGGTGCTCTTCCAGGCCCAGCAGGAGGATTGGCAGGTGTTCTGGAATCTGATTGTGTCAGCAGGTACCCCAGCAGCAGTCCCTGTGGCGGCGGCAGACTTCCCCCAGTTACCCTCATCAAGATGGGGAGTCAAGACAAGCTGGAGGCCTTCTTGGAGCTGTTCGAGTGGGCCGTAAAGGTGTGGGGATGGCCTGCAGAGCAGCAAGTGACTCAGCACCTGCTGCTCCTGTCTGGAGAGGCCCAGCTCGCAGCACAGTAACTGCCCACTGATAACATGCTGGAATATCTACACCTGAAATGAGCCATCTTGTAGTGTGTCAGCCACACCCCAAATCAGCAGCGTCAGTGAATTATGCAAGGTAATACCCAGAAGCCGTGCCACTGCGCAGCATTTCCGCATGCAATGTTGCGGAGGCATTGTTTAAGATTATCTCCCAAGTCAGGATTCCAAAAGAAATCCCGACTGACCAGGGCACCATGTTTGTGTTATGCATGAGTCCTGAACTCGATGAATTACTGAGGGTTAAACAGATTCGCACCAGTGCTCACCACCCACAGACAGACGGCTTGGTCCAACAGTTTAACCAAACACTTAAAAACATGATTCGTAAGTTTGTGCGGGAAGACACTCAGAATTGTGCCAAATTCCACAAGCTCTTTTT
The DNA here is from genome assembly GCA_027576075.1 of Cathorops hypophthalmus. NCBI lineage: Eukaryota > Metazoa > Chordata > Actinopteri > Siluriformes > Ariidae > Cathorops > Cathorops hypophthalmus. Next base: position 36,882,059 of record JAPEKO010000028.1, read on the forward strand.
ATTTGCAGTACGAGAGGTCCTGCAAGCCTCCACAGGTATCCATCTCCCCATTTGAATTATCATATGGTGTAAAACCTTGTTTTTTGGTGGGGGGAGTCAGCTACAGGCCAAACGGCTTCCAGGCCTGAGACAGGCAGTGGGGGTATATGGAGGCAGAATTGAGAGTCAGTTTGTGAAAGGAGAGCAAGGCCACAAGAGATGAATAGCAAAATGATTATAGCTGGGACTGATTAACAATGACGAGTGTGTGTGTGTCTTTCAGTGACGATCGAGAGCTTAAAGGAGGAGAGAAAGAGGTGAGAGGAGGACAAACCTGAGATCCAGCAGAGCTGCATGTGTGTGTGTGTGTGTGTGTGTGTGTGTGTCTCAGTGAGGCTATGAAGTAATAAAAACAGCTGGAGGAAGGGGAAAAAAGTGTGTGTGAATAAAGCAAGCCAAAGTATGCATTCTATCGCCATTCCTCAGTATCCCACACTCCCTGAAGTGGGACCAAGTCCATATTAATGCCCATGGTTTTAGAATGGGATGTTCAAGGACACATTGAGGTATGATGGTCAGGTGTTCACAAACCTTTGGGTAGGTCAATGCCAAATAACCAGATGGTGGTTGCAGCACCAGATTCATTTTCTTTGTGAGAGCTTATGGCAATAGATACTGGTGAAATATGAACTGATAAAAACATTTCGGGGCCCCATTCTGTGTATTTAATGAACTAGGTCATTTTGAAAATTACTGAAATTAGACTAGAAATGTACCCCCTAAATCCTTGCCAGTTATTTTTTGGGGTTTAAAATAAAAGTTTTCCTCAGCTTCTAGGCTACACAGAGGTTTGAAATTTGGCAAATTAACTCTCTACATGTTGCTAATCTGGAAGGAAAACAGAACCTTCTATCGAGAAAATTCTGACCATAGATACTTCCGAAAAATGCTAAAAATTAAGAAAAACGTACTTGCAAGTGGGGTTTAGGGCCCTAAAAATACTAGAAAACAAATGTATTCATCCCCTCTCACTATCTGGTCACTTATATAATGGGAGCTCTCTAGATAGAGTATTTACAGAAATATGGCAGATTCAATTACATACCCCACAGAAAGTGTCATATCTTTAAAACCCTGAATGGAAATGAAGCACAGGTAGCACAGGCCTGCAACTTGGTAAACAGTTTCATTAATTCAATCACTACAAACGTTAAGTGTCATCTTATTTGTGCATCACTCTTTTTTTCAATCCCAAATCATCCATTTTTAATGCCCTTGAATTTGTTGTTTTTGCTGTTACATGTACTCTACAGTTCACAAATAACTATATACTTGACCATGAAAAAGTAATTTAAGATCACAGATGCAGCACTCTCCTATTCATATGTTTGTCCTGACTGATATTAGGTGTGTTATCTCATCTCATTTTCTCTCGCCGCTTTATCCTGTTCTATAGGGTTGCAGGCAAGCTGGAGTCTATCCCAGCTGACTACGGGCGAAAGGCGGGGTACACCCTGGACAAGTCGCCAGGTCATCA
>JAPEKO010000028.1:37455252-37465840 GCA_027576075.1 Cathorops hypophthalmus
GCCGGCCACGGGGCTCGAACCCAGACCTTCTTGCTGTGAGGCGACAGCGCTAACCACTACACCACCGTGCCGCCCTGAAAAGAACATGTCATTTTAAACATGAGCATGGGTGTAGCAGGTTTACAATTACAAAGCTGTCATCTAAATAACACCTTTAATGGTTCAGAAACTTACAAATACTATAATACTAACAAATGCACTATAAAGCAGCTTTGAATGGCTCTTACATTGTGCTTGATATTTCAGTTATACAGTTCAAATAGAACAAAGTATGGCATTATGAAACACTTTCATGTACAGTAATAGGGCACTTGCCAGAATGTCATGGCAGCTTTCTGTTTCATTTCATTCACACCCTGGAGCTGTGAAATTAGAAGGTTGTGAGGTGAACACTGCCTACTGCACCAGCGTGGCACAATGACAGTTTTTCATGGTTTATTTACCACATGCATGTTTATGTGTCATGTATATATTACAATATCTACTTCGTAGCTGTGGACAGCTTTAGACCCCGCTTACGCAGGTTGGGTATTAATAAGAGCTCTGTAACATCAGTTTGTGTGGCAGCCTATTATATATTTAAAATTCCTGTATTGCAATGGATGCATGATTCAAGTATTTAACATCAATTGCATTTGTGATAGTATGGCTGTGGAATCTGTAACTACTGTTATGGGGCCACTTCATCATTCCCGTGTAAGGATCTGTTGAGTTTTTACAACTGGAGATAACCATTGGATCTCTACATGGATAGTGGGACTGGGCAATATATATATTTTTTCATTATATGACATGCAGTAAAAAAAAGAATTAGTAATATTGTCACTCATCACTTAAGATGTCTCATCAATAAGAGAGTCGGGGATTTCAGTCCCAGCACCACCAAGCTGCCACCGTTGGGCCCATGAGCAAGGCCCTTAACCCTTTCTGCTCCGGAGCGCTGAATCATGGCTGATCCCTGTGCTCTGACCCCGACTTCCTAAAAAACTGAGGTACCCAAAGGAAAAAAAAAAGCATTTCACTATGTTGTACTGTATATATGACAAATACAGGCTTCTTCTTCAGGTTATTCTTCATATGTCCTCAAAGATCAAACTGGTTGATATGATGTTAAATGAATTATAAGATACTATTATAATTTAATACATAATACATTTTTGCATGAGTTATTTATTTACTTGGATAGATTTAGACAAAAAAATCAAAAGGTTTCAGTCTGACATATAGATATAGAAGACATATAAATAATACACCACCCGCGAACATAGTGGTGTTAAGATCTGTATATTTGCATGCGTAATAGGATATTTATTTGTACATGTGTTTTAAATCCATTAAATATTTTGTTTATGTTAACTGGGAAAAAAATGAAAAGAGGATCCTCACAATAGAATGATATTGTAAGTAAACTGGGACCTTTTGCCACATGAACAACAAGCGTAAAAGCTGTCAGGTATCTGAAATTCTATTTTCACGTGTATTTGAAAGACCGAAAGACCGAAAGACACATGATTTTCGAATAGAAAAAAACAAACTCTTATCGCTTATAAAAAGAGGAACTGGCAACAGTGGCCATTACGCCTTTCTCTATCTTTGCATATCGTTGTGAGTGTGAATGGACAGCTGATTTAACCAATGAGATATTTCAAAACTGTTTGACGCAATCACAATTGAGCGGCGTCCGCCAATCGAAGTCGACGAACAGATAGCGTAAAGTTGAGTCGTTTGTTATTTATCCTCCCCCTTTGAAAGTTTATGAAAAAGAGGGATCCCAAGACAAGGCCGGTCACGTGTTTGTACACACGAGCAGCGATTGGTGTAAACGATAAGAGAAGGCGTGGCCAAGGCGGCGGCGTGGGTTCGCTTGAGTGACACAATTATAACAAGTTGGAACTGGCGACTGAAGGGGAAGTTTGTGATATCGTTACATTGACACTTAACGGAAAAAAACAAAATCAGCATTGTTGTTTAACGTGCCTAACTGGGTGTTGGGAAAAGCGAGAAGGATTTGTGTGGAAGACAATGTGAAAAGAGGGCTGTTTTGAGGAGAGTCTTTTCCTGAACGGATTTTGGCATCTGCTCATTTTGCGTTTGGGACCCGCACAGAGGTGCTGAGGGACGGCGAGCTGATACATTAATCCGGTGGCGTGGCTCTGCTGCTTCTTTTGGACTCTTCCATGAAATCGTGGGGAGTGTCAGTGGCCTCTGCAGCCTGCACCGCTGCTGCTGCTGCTGCTCGGAGTCTCGGCGATGATGATGAGGAAAAGAAAATGGCGGCGCGGAAAGCGAGTGAAAGCGAAGAGGACTTTCCAAAGCTCACAGCTGAAGAAAGGGAATGCTTGGCCGGCGTTGACAGGTTAGATAAATCTTTCGTTCGAACTAGTTTTGATCGTTGTTTTTAAAAAAGTGACACGTTCCTGTGCAGAAGTCGTTAAAAATCAATTGAAGTAAGAGAACCGCCTCTGTGTTGTCCTCTGCTCTTGCAGTTCACTGTTTGGATTTCAGAGGCTTCATGAAGATGGCGCCAGAACGAAGGCCTTGCTGTTAAAGGTAATGTTAGCTATACGCACACAGAACGACCTGGAGCTGGCACTCATCTTTTAGCACCGTACCTTCATTTCTGCTCCACATCACACACTTTTAATTTAATTTAGAAGCGAAAATATCGTTTTAGCCTAATGTAGCTATATATATATTTTTTTATATACATATATGAATATATATTTAACGGCACTTTTTTTTTTCCTGCACTGAACTAGATAATTTTCAAAGGGTCGTGCTGGTGATTATTTGTAGTTTTCCTGTCTGGTCTCCGAAGCGTTTAGCATTTGCATATTCCATAAACCTGCACCAGTAAACTAGTTAATTGAAGATTGGTGGGTGATTTAAGGGAAATATTTCTCATGCGTTGTCATTTTGCTTTCTGTGAGCTAGTTGTGTCGCTTTGTTAAGTACTGCTGCTGATAGCATGTGGTGGGCGCGAGATGTGTTAGCCACATATTAATCAGTTAACTATGTGGCAACCGGCGTTTAGCTAGCAGGCTTGACGTTGTTGCTTTTGTTCCGAGTCGTTATTAACGAGTATTCGGTGTAATAACAGTGTTATAGCTCAACTTGGCGTGTTGTAGTTAGCGACCCCGGTGTAATGTGCAGGTTTAGGACGGACTCGCTAACCTACTAAACCTGGTTAGTTTGCCAGCAAATAACCCGGTTTAAGCCGCCGAGCCTGGCTGCAGTGCTCACGGAACCTCGAGAACTGTCGAAAAGCTTTCACTCTGACGCACACATTTTATTTCGCGTTCATTTTTCGTGTTTGCTTTTAGCCTGTAGACCGCTCCCTTTTTGGGACTACTTCGATAACTACCTTGCTAGCTGGATGCTAGCTCAGTATTTGAATGCGCCATATTACGTGTTTTTGTGTCGGGTGGTGTTCGGCTGAACGATTTCAAAATAAACGAACATGTATATTTGCTGAAGTGGCTGTGCTGGCACTGTTAGCTAGCCAACCTGGTCAGGGATTAGATTCCTAAATGCCTGCTCGGTGTTTCAGAATAATCATAAAAACAAACTGCACTATCTGGGAATCCAAGCCCTTGTTTGTTTAGTGAGCTGGCACTCAGGGTTTTCACTTAGCATACGACGTATAACTTAATGGATCTACATAACTGGATTGTAAGGGGGGGAAAAGATCTTGGACATACTGGCGTCTTTTTTTTTTCTTTTCCCCCCTCTCTCTCTCTCTCTCTCTCTCTCCTTTTTTTTTTCTCCCTTTTTTTTCTTTTTGTTTTTCTGAGTGCAGGCCCAATTCAGGGAGGTTGCGTGCACACAGTTGTCAGCTTGGTCTCGGGGAAAAAAAATCTCATTTCTAACCCTGTTTCAGTTTTAGTCAGGTTAGTCTGTGCGTCTGATTTATGGAGGCCTGTCAGCTTGCATTGCTTGGTTTCCCAAAAACCTTGTACAATAATAAGAGTGCGTGTGTTGGTACAAAAGCTCCACGGCCTGGGAATCTCAGTTCACGCGTGACTTTTGGTGCATTGCATAAGCAGCGCAAAATCAACTTTAAGCAGTCTTCATATGATTAGGGGTCTTGCAGTTCTTCATGCAATATGACCGAGTTATAAAATGGTTGTATTGATGATGCTAATGATGATAACTCAAGCCAGTGCTGAAAATTGTGGGGAAATATATTTATTCTGATATCTTTGCACAAGTCTATTTGCGCATCCTTGTGTGCACGCGTGTATATAAAATGAATCCCAAAGGAAACAAAAAGATCAATTCTCCTAATCGTTGTTCTTTCTGCAGGATATGGTTTCCAGACGAGTAAGATTGCCAGAGAATGTTTATTAATAATGATTGAATTGCATGGGATTAGTGATCTCTGTATGAATGGGAGATTTCATGATGGTTTTCAAACTGAAAATTTCATGTCTGTTACATGTCTGTCATTTTAATATCAACAAAGGATTTTAAGCTTTGTTATAACTTTGTTGTAATGTTGGTGATGCACAGGTGCATGATCATTAGGTCACATCACTGTTAGATAGATGTATGTAGGCTGTACCTGTGCTCCGAACTCTGTTGTCTTGAACCCCTGGAAGCACTACTTCTCTGACAAATCTTTATATATATATTTTGTCTTTCATTTAAAACTCTGTAGACTTTATCTATTACCTGGAGTTACTTATATTGATTTTTATAGAAGGTAAAATATGGTGTAATTGCTCCAGAAAAGTCTGTTAGGTGAAGAAAAAAAATTGACATGGTGGGAATTTGGGTGGGAATAAAATCAGAGATACTTTTGGTAATAATTACATGACCCTACCTCCCTATTTATTTATTTTTAAGTATGGGATTAAAACTAATCCAACCCTAATAGAAAAATATTTTTGATGACTTCTCCATTAAGATCCCATTAATACGTTGTCATTATTAATCATGTCATTATAAGCAGAGCATGACGTCAGGATCAGATTAATTTAAATTTTTTTTTAGCTTTGCCATAACGATTTGTACATGTAATGTACATGCACTATGACTGGGAAACCACTACAGCTTGTGCCAATTACAGTGGCCCCCATTGTACCCAATCTGCATGTCTTTGGACTGGGGAGGAAACCCATGCAGAGATGGCGAGAACATGCAAACTCCACGCAGAAAGGCCTCCATCGGCCATGAGGTTCGAAGCTGGAACCTTCTTGCTGTGAGGTGACCGTGCTAACCACTGCACCGCCGTGCCATCCCCGGAAATTCAGCCGGAATTTGACAGTTTTGTTATCGCCAGCAAATTTCCAGCATTGGGCCTGAATATGAATATTCGTTGGGACCAACGAACAGGCCCAATCGGAGATGATTGAAGAATAGTGGTGTGGCGTTCTACACTCCATGACACCCCAACAAAGTCTAGCATGTCAGAATTTTCCTATTTTTTCACTTGTTTTGATTCCTACGACGTGTTCACACCCAGCTCTTCTGTACCCATGATCGACAGTTTCTTCACCCTCCTCCCCATTGACCTGCAAGGATGTCAGTGATTGGTTGAGCTCAGGCTTGTAGTGTTGCCAGTCTCCTGACTAAGACACGGCACCATTGATTGCCTAATCTGACATGGTGACCCATTGGTGAAAGACAAAAGTATTGTTTGGTCTGATCCTGGCATCAGACTGAAATGCATTTAATTGCTGTTTTTGAAACAATCCCTGGTAAGGTAACCATCTGATCATTCAACATGATCAAAGTATCAACCCTAATACAGAGGTCAACTTCTGTCAAGTGCTTGAAGAAATCCCAAAGATCACTCAAGCTCGGACAACATGGAGCTATTGCGAAATAAATAAGACAATGATGTGCATAGCTAATCTCAAAGGTTTTATCACCATTTCTATCCTTTGGCTCCGTTTGGTGCTCATGGGTCAGGTAAGCAGCTTGCACCTACAGAAAAATACTGCTCGCAGCCCCATAATACATGGTATATTTGGTTCATTTACTGCATTTCAGTTGATTTAAGGGTCAAATTGCTTTCTCACTTAAATCAAACTGGCTGAAGTTCACATGGAAATGGACTGAACCCACCTCATTCAGAAAATCTGAGACAGTTATTTGAATGATTTGTGTTCTCACCATTTGTAATTTAATTAAGTGCCTCAGAAATATGTATTTTGGTTCTTGTCGGTCTCGGATGTCTTTTGGTCCATTCCCCATAATGTAGTGTTTTTGTTTTTAAAACCACTTGATTTTATGAGACATGCTCACGTACTTGGGTGGTGTGAGCTTGGTTTTCTCAAAACATCATGCAGTGATCGTGGTGCAGCTATGTGCAGGAAAGCTTAACCCCTTAATCTAACAGAATTGCTTTGTAAACTGGTAGTCAGATTCTGCTCATTGCACAGGTGACATGGAAAAGAATTTGCTCTAACTGCATTGTAGGGGGGGGGATGGATGTCAGTTTTCACCTGAGGTAAGAGCATAGCTCAGTGCAGCGTCTTCTGTGCACACAGTTGTTTACTCAGTCTCAGAAATATCACTTGCCTTAAGATCAGGAGTCAATCCCAGTACAACAAGGTCCCTTCTCTGTAAAGGTACAACAAGTCTGTGTGGGCATGCAGCGAGTGGCATTCACGTATTTGCTTGCGTATCTTATGTAAATCTTTAGGATTAAAAGCAATATCCACTAGATGGCATGTCGGAGGCAAAAAATCTGTCCATCTCCTTTCTGCTGCCAAGTAGAGCTGTAATGTTTATCGATTTTATGCACAAAAATGTTACACTCTGATAAGCTCCATTTCTCTTTAATTTTTTTTGTTGTTGTAACTTTAGTACTCTAATGATCTAGAATTGTACACAAGTATGCAATTTCAGCCATGCCGATACTTTGCTTAATCAGTTTTGGACGCAGTGTCACATGGCGTTTATAGTGCCTCCAATATTTACACTGGGATTGTACACGTGCTGCAACAAACAACCACAGACAACACGAGCGGCCATCTTTTGTATCTCTGGTTTAAACAGGTGAACTCCTCAGTGTGCATGGAGGTGTCAAACTAGCTCATATGCCGATAACCCAAGGGAGTTGTGTCTGCACTAAAATTTTGTATCCTCAAAGTACATATATAATCCCAAATCATAAAGTTGGGACAGTATGGAAAATGCAAATTAAAAAAGCAGTGACTTTTTTTTTTTTACTACTTTGCACACAGTATGAGCCCAAGATATTTCATGGTTATTTATTTATGTAAACTTTATTTAAAATGTGCATCCATTCCTGTGTTTCAGGCCTGCAACATATTCCAAAAAAAGTTGCAATGTGAGCAATTTAGGGCTAGTAATGAGGTAAAACAATGATGTGACTTGAAATGGGTAATGTCAACAGGTGATTTTGTAATTATGATTTGGTACAAAATCAGTATTCTAGAAAAGCATAGTCTTTGAGGAGTGTAGGTGGGCAGAGGAGCTCCAGTTTGTCAATAAATGTGCAAGAGGAAAATTGTTTTTAAACATTTCGATGTTCCTCAAAGAAAGCTAGGAAAGAATTGGGGATATTTCACACTCTACAGTGCATAACATTAAATGATTAAGGAATCTGGAGGCATTTTGGTACATCAGGGGCGCAAGACTAAGCTGAACACCAGTTATCTCCGATCCCTCAGACAGAACTGAATCAAGAACCGTCATTCCTCTATAACTGCTATAACCACATAGGCTCGGGGTTACTTTGGCAAACCTATTGAGCACTGCAATACAGAGTTATGTCCACAAATGTCAGTTAAACTTTACTGTACACAAAGGAAGCCTTATGTTAACTGTGTCCAGAAGCACTGTCATCTTCTCTGGGCTCAGAGGCATCTGGGATGGAACATCACACAGTGGTGTTTGTGGCCAGACGAATCAGTATTCCCGGTCTTTTTTGGAAGAAATGGATGCTGTGTGCTCTGAACTAAAGATGAAAAAGACCATCCAGACTGTTACCAGCAACAAGTGCAAAAGCCAGGGTCTGCTGTGGTATCGGGTTGATGTCCGTGCCCTTGGTAAAGGTAACTTGCGCTTCTGTGATGACAGCATTCATACAGAAAAGTAGCCCAAGAGTTTGCAGCAACACTTGTTGCCTTCAAGACTGCACCTTTTCCAGGGATATTTCAACTAAACAATGCAAAACCACATTCTGCACACATTACAAAGGCATAGCTGCGGAAGAAGAGGGCGCCGGTCCCCAATGGAGAACGTGTGGCAAATGTTGAAATGAAAAATGACAATAGTAGCTCCATAAGGCCTGTTTGCAGGCAGAATGGGACAAAGGAACACCTGAAACACTTCACCACTTGATGTCTTCAGTCTCTAAATGTCTTAAGTGTTGTGAGAAGGAATGGTGGCATTTTATAGAGTGGTAATCTCTTTTTCTTTTTTCTCCCCCTAAAATGTGTTGCAAGAATAAGAATGCAATAGTGTTAATTTTGGGGGAAAAGTTATAAAATTCACGAGGTAGAACATTAAATAATGTGCTGTTATTGTTTTGAGTGCAATACAGGTCAAAGTTTACTTACAAATCATTGTTTTCAGTTTTAACTTCACTTTCAACATGCCATGCCATCCCATCCCAACTTTTTCTGATTTTGGGTTGTATGAAAATACCTTTTAAATTGAATCAAATGGAGTCAATACAGTGTCAAATATTTACGGGTGTGAAGAGTTTTTGTGAAGCCTAAGCACAATATACAGATACATGAACATTTGTGTACAAAAATCAACTACTGCAGGATCTCTGTACACCCCCTCAAATATGTAGCATCGTGTTTTTGGCCCTGTAAGTTTATACTGGAAACGTTTAATTTGATAAAATGTGCACATGATAAAACTATGCTGTGATTTTTTTTTTTAAGGTGTGATTTTAGTATTAACAGGCCCGAAGTTTTTTTTCAAGAAAACCTTCCCCACATCATTACACAACTACACCAGTCTGGACTGTTGATGCTAGACGGGTTGAGTCCATGGATTCATGTTGCTGGCACCAAATTCTGACCCTATCATCTCTGTACACCTCAGCAGAAATGGAGATTCATCAGACCAGGCAACGTTTTTCCAGTCTACACCTGTCTAATTTTGGTGAACCTGTGCCCACGGCAGCCTTACCTTTCTGTTCTTGGCTGACAGAAGTGGGAACCCAGTGTGGTGGTCTGCTGTTGAAGCCCATTTGCCTCAACTTTTAATGTGTTGTCCATTTTGAAATGCTATTCTGCTCACCACAGTGGTACAGGGTGGTTGAGTTCTTGTAGCCTTTTGTCAACTCAAACCAGTGTGGCCATTCTTGGTTCTCCATGGCCATTCTTGACAAGTCATTTGTCTGCTTAACTGTTGCTCGCTGGATGGTTTGGTGTGGGGTTGGGGTTTAATTGTGTAGTTCTTGAGTAAACACTCTAGAGATTCAAAATCCCTGGAGATCAGCAATTGTACTCAAACCAGACTCTCTGGCACCAACAATCATGCCATGGTCAAAAGCACTGAAACCAAAACTTTCCCTGTTCTGATGGTTGATGTGAATAATACCTGAAGCTGCTGGCCAGTATTTGCATGATTGTTATACATGGCACTGTTGCCATACGATTGGCTGATAGACCATTGTATGAATGAATTAGGTGTTCCTAATAAAGTGTTCTGTGAGTGTATAATGAGATCCAATATCATGATTAATGAATCAGTGATGGGCCAATGGAAATGTTACAGAAGCCTGGATAGGCCATTACATTTTTAATCCCTGTGCACAATCTAGTACAATATGCCCAATTTGGTTTAACTTTGATCCAGGATGTTACATTGGTATCAAAGTTGTAATACTAGTACAGCCTTTATCTACTTTTTGTTCTATGGTCTTTAGTTTAATAACACTGTTTCCTTTGTTTTATTTCTACTCTTTGCACAAAGGAAAGTTTGATTTTATTTGAAATGGTTGTAGTTTAGACTCTGAATTTGACACAAATGAAAGAAAAATGTATAGATGCGTGATGGGGGAACTGCTTAAAGCACTGGGCCACCTTGAGCCACCAGAACAGCCTCAGTTGTGCTTAGAACTGTACTAGGGAGATGAACACCATTCTTCAGTTGGCATTTTTGATGAGTGGTGTGTAGCACTTTGTCTACCATGTTGTTATTCCCTCAAGTGGCCGGAGGGGTTGAGATAGTGTGCGTGTGTTTTATAAATGCATATTATTTAGGGAGTCCTCATGTCTGATAGATGGAGGTGGAGTCATCCTGGAAGAGATCACTCCCATCAGGACGGATGTTTTGTCATAGGCTAAAGGTGATCAACCAGAATAACATTTTGATTCACAGTGACTGCCCCCTAAGGGGATAAGTGCACACAAGCCAGCAAACTTAAATGCTCCCCATAGCATAACAGAGCCATCAGTTATTTTCATGTATTTCAGCCCATTTGTGCAACACCAATACCAAATAAATTGTGGGATGTTGTGTAAAATACAAAGGAAAAACTGAATACAATGATTTGCAAATCCTCTTTAACAAAACCCCAGAATATCCCCCCCCCCCCCACACACACACGCATGCACAAAGGTAACCTTTCATATTCTATATCTATTAC
>JAPEKO010000028.1:37559571-37570895 GCA_027576075.1 Cathorops hypophthalmus
CCATTTCATGATTTTTTTAATTTAAAATTACACAAATGTGCTGGAGTATATACTAAACATCAACACATGTAGGCATTAATGGTTTTTCTGCCATATGTGTGTGTCTGTTTTTATTTTTTAAATTTTTTTATTGGAGGGGGTTTAAGGGATAACATTGCCTGATGTTCCCTAGAGAGGTGTTTGCTTCTGGCTGCTACTTTGTTGTATGCCCCAGGGGTGAGTCACAGTCTTCGTAACGATCTGTAGCCATTAGGATAATTTCTGAACATTCCATTCATAACTTTCCAGGTCTAGTGATCAGCTCAGAGGGGGTGCAGACAATTCAGGGAGAAAGAAAGCATGAAAGGGCTTAAGTTCTCTCCTATATAAGTCAATTTTAAAGTGCTTTCCTAGCATGTACAGTAAGTGGTTATTGAATGAAACTCAGCAAATCAATAATGTTCAAATTACTTCAAAGACTTGTGGTATGTTTTAATGTTTAGTGCTTATAACTACTCTAAAATTACTAGTTTGACTTTGTTATTTTATGACATTGTACACCACTCTTTTTTTTCCACAAGCCTAGACTATAATTGACAAGCACAAGGTGGACAACAACATATGCCCTCTGAGCTAGATTCAAGCATGTAATTTCTAGCAATTTGCAAAAATAGGATAAAAATATATCTGTTTCATTGTTCTTACCTAAGAGCTAGAAGATGGCATTATCATATATAAAATGAAACTGGAATGTGAATCCTCTGAACCTGTAAGAAAGAAAAGAACATAATCTATATTTGCAACCTAAAGTCTGAAAACAATATCAATACTACTGGTACATATTTATAAACGGTGATGTCTTTCAATGCCTTATAGCCAGTACTGAGAAACAATAGGAGAATGACCATCTGGGAAACTGAAGCAAGCCAGCCCTCATGGTGAGTAGGTGATGCTCAAGCTACTCCACCAATCTTTCTGTGCCAGAGAACATGCTACAATTTAACTCGACATGATTAGTGCTCTGAAAGGTTCTCCAATCAAGAGCCTCTAATCTTGTAGGCTGCTGAGCTTTTCCTCCCAACATCTCATCCCAACTGCAGGATCCACTAGACAAAGGCAAACAAACAAGCTAGATTTCTGAAAGAAGGAGCCCTTGTGGAAGATTGATAGTGCAAGTCAACAAGATCATGCACATGTAGAAGCATGCTATTGTATGTACAAAAACACAGAATACAACATTTTCATTTACATTTTTACTACTAAAACCCCAACTGTTAATGTTTCAAGTTCTTATAAACTCATACTGAGCACTATTTGGAAAGATCAGCTTATGCACTACTATTAATACTACTGACTGTAATGGCTCCTTTGCTGGCAGTGGATCTGTTGGTGGTAAAGCAGATATTTGGTGGATCCACAGCTTGCTTTCTGGGTGCTGCTCCTCACTATTTTTACTATCATGGCTCTAAGGCTAAAAATGGGAGGGGATGGTTTAGAGTGGTGGTGGTGGTGGGGAGGGATGGGGGGTGTAATAGTCTTGCTGGCACGGCTATTCCTGGAGCCCCAGCATGTTCAGTTGATGTGGGTTTCCTCTAAGATGCCTGAGAGATGACTTGGCCTGACCACATCCACATTCTGAGAGAAGCAACAGCCGAGCCCCTGACCAGAGTTCTGTCAACGTGGTCTGCCACCGAACAGGAACTGAATCATTGCCCTCACCCACCAGAGGTGGTAGGGCAGCAAGGGAAGGGGGAAAGAGTAAGTGCGAGTGTAGGGGTTTGTGTGAATGTGTTCCTGTTTGGGTGTAAAGCTGGGGTTACATGATGCAACTTTTATGCAACTTTTGCGATTTTCAATACAATTGCTCTTAAATTACAATTCTACCTTACGCAACTCACATTAGGCAATTTCCAATCAGTGAGCTCAATAAAGCCAGCAGATGTCATCAGGTAGACAAGTAAATAATCAAATTAATGGAAAAAGAAGATATCTAATAATATCGGTTTAGCATATAATTTGCCTTACATAAAGGCAAATGGCATCATACAACAAGAAATTCACCTTAGTGTTTTCTATATTTATATAGACATGTACCAAAAACAAATCTTGAGCAAGAAGCTGATACTGTCCCTAAGGTCCTTTTTAACACTAAATGACAACTTGAGAATCAATGACAGTGAACTGCATAAATAATTGTACAAACACAACCAACAGCCTGTCGAACCCAATGCTCAGTACTGCTCATGTTAGTTAAAGAGAGGTGAACACTGTCCCAAGTGATATTTCCTTCACACTCTTATCAGCAGCCCTGCCGACGCAATCACATCTAACCCAGACCCATTTTTACTTATGACACCATAACAGAAACCTCTACACTCCTATATCTCTACCAGCCAGTGCTCACACCCTGATTAAAATTGATATTTTTTTCTGAAGACCCTTTGTCTTCTGCCAGTTTCCTGTCATCATGTTGAAAGCAGCCTGAAAATGTCAGTTACTGTTGTGACTTCCTCTGAAGATGCTCTCTTGTTGCCTTGAACATGGCTATATTCCCAGAGCTATCTCATGAAAGCGGGTAGAGAATTGGGGAACTTCATGGGTCAAAACACAGATGTATTACCTTCATGATGAGGTGGTCTCCTTACATTCCAGAGGTTGATGGGTTGTTTTTACAGTCTAATTTAATTTGAGGAAGAGCCTTCAGCTGCAAAATGCCTGATGAAGGGTTAAGTCTGGGAAACTTGGTCTGGACTTCATCAGAGGCCTGGAAGCAATTAATTTCACTCCCCTTATACTCACTTGCCCCACACAGAGTGTGGAGGTGCCACTAACTCTCCACCCTTTTATCATATAAGTCCATTAGCTGATTGTTCAAAAATGGGAAAGGTGATCATAATTAGTTCTGACCAGTTTCAAAAATGCTGCTCACCTCCAAGAAGCCAGGCAAGACAAACAGTCTCCTTTTCTCTTCAGAGGTCATGGAATACAAGAACTGCTTGCCACTGGAAACAGCAGTACCCAGTGGGTAGATGACAGGAGGGCTGTGAAGTTCATTTGATTTGTGGCCCTTTGATGCAGGACTTACTAGTGTAAAAAGTCTGTGGGTAGGCCAAGTTCAAGGTAAAAAGAAATCTTTCACTGCTATGTGGAGCAAAGTGATGTGTGAGCCATAGAGGTGGACACACATGCATACTGTGTATATACACATCGTCTGCCATTCAGGCTGAGACGTTTGCAGCCACGGTTAACTTCATCACCACAGTACTGTTGAAGCAGTGCCTCTTTTTAGTATGGTGGAAGGACACATACACATATACACTGGACTGAAGTGCAAAGGATTTATGTTCTTCAGTGTGAATAACTCTGAGTTGCCCTAGGTCCGGCTGTGCTCTTGAACCAAGCTCAAGTGTATAGCATTACATCTAAATGAAGACCGATAAATTCCGTTCCATTAGAGCAGCACAACGCTCCTTAAAATAGCCATAATACTCACTCTGTTTAGGAGCACACTGACCCTGCTGCTGATGTCTGAACCACTTCCACCTTCATGTGCACATCATGGAGGCAGTGAAGAGTTTGGGAAAGAGTTTGGGCTGCCAGAGCTCCAACAGGAGCATCAATAATCTGCATTTTAGAGCAGTGCACACAGCAAAACACATACAAAACATGCATTCTGTATGAACAGCCATCCCTTGAGATGTCAAACTTAATGGGGAATACTGTTTTTCAGCACTGTCAGCTTCTATATACTGGATATTGAGCAAATAAGATTCATGGTCCTTGTTACACATGCATTTTATGCAAAGTCATTTTAGCCATTTCAAGGGACCATTGAGCAATTCATCTTGAATAAAATTAATAGCTGAGTATTTGCCTGCAATCCTCTTGAAACTGTTGATGGTCTGAAATCTGTGAAGAACCAGACATGGTATTTTCTCTAGTGATGCTCTGCCAAACCCATATTTGCAGTTCCTGATTGTTTTTGGGAAGGTGATTGTATTTTCCCGTTTTTCTTTGATAAGTGAAGTGCATTTTCAGTGTGGTTCATGTCAGGAATGCGCCAGTCATTGTCCCTGTTGCTTTAGTAGTATGTTTTGGGTGAACTGATGGAAGTTGAAACACTGAGGGATTTGGTTGGATCTGAGCAGGTGAAATGTTTCTGTATGACTCTGAATGATTTTGATGAATTTATCATCAATAACGCATCAATAATGTTATGCAGTCACATCATGAATAAAGATAAGTTTTCTTTGGTCAGCCACTACTGCTGTCTCATGCGTCAATCAACTAGCAGCCATATATGTTCAACTGTGTCAGATATATTTTTTTATTTATTCCATTACTCAGGTTCATTTTTTCTTTCTATAAGATTTGAAAGTAACTTTTATGTACCTGGTAGAAAATTTTAATTTCAGTTCTTGGTGCTAACCACAGGTTTTTGTTCAACAAACTGCTTTCATGCTGGTGTAGGTATCTGTCTCATGCTGGTGCTCTACATTTTGAGCTGTTCAACAGTTTTTTTAATTTAATTTATAATTTAAACTATTCTTCAGTTATTCACTGCAATGTCCTTCTGTAGTCTACTGGATCATTTGCTATTAATAAACTCACCAGTGTTTTCTTGCTTCTTAACGGCATAAAAAACAGTTGATTTTTACTGCAAAGTTACAGACTATGTATAAAACAGCATATAAAATGGTTTGTGATATTTGTAGGGTTTTCTTAACATTACATTAGGTTAAACATTACCATAAGTTAAACTTCCACACATTATGTCATACCCGATATACTGTTCTACAAAGGTATAATAATTCAAATTGGGAATGGCTTGAGACGGTGTTCCCATGTCCTATGATTTTCCTGTTCCATTATGTGTTTCCATTTGTGGAGTCACTTTCTGAGCACCCTAGGTTTACTGAAGTTCAATGCACTGCCTGTGTGTTGCCCAGGAAGGGAAACACTGTCCAAATATGGGCATGGTGACATGCACAAAGAAGGGTGTGTACGAGTGCATACCCTGCCATTACCTGAGTACGTACGTCATGCACACACCTTCACAATCACACAACCCCATCTGCTATCATATCTCAACTGTCATTACCAACAGCAAGGTATGGACAAGAGTTAAGAAGATAGAGTGGGCAAGAAATGCAAGTCTCTTATAGGATGCCTGTTTTAACTCCACAATTCAAGCTTGAGATTTCCGTTGTTGTGTAAACAGACCAGTGTAAGCCCAGCAAAAGGAGCATAATCTGATCTTGGATCTCTTCTGGAGTCACTCAAGTTACACAAGCTTGCCCTGTGGGACACGTATGGTAGTCATGGCACAATGACCTACTTAGTGACATCACTGTAATGGTACACACCCCTTGGTACACAGATGTGTTACCTTACACTCTCCACCTGGGCGTTTCATGCCAGTGTATGCCTAGCACCTTTCCACTGGCCACTCCTGCCTCAGTGAGAGTAGGTGTAACATCTGACAGAGCAAGTAAAAAATGAGTACTCTATTCTCTCCCTTACAAAAATCCCCAAACAAACAAACAAACAAACAAACACCCCAGTGATGATTCACTAGTAGCAACGAAACTACAACTCCTGCAAATCTGACCTCAAAAATAGTGACACGCCCAAATCAACATATACATATTTAATGTTGCTTATGAAGTATTACACTGTTTAAGTACTATTTGAAGTAAATATGAGGATTTAGATTATACCAAATTAATCCAGATTGGGTTAATAATTGAATGAGAATACTATCTGAAGGTTAATCATAATACCATTCTGCTATGACGTTCTGTTACTTAAAGTGACAGAACCATGCCAGTTTGTGATTTCAACACACAAACTCGCATTCTTTTCCATATAGTAATCCACAGAGAGTACATCCCGAGCAGTGAGAGTGTGAATAGATCTTGACACAGATAGAGGGAGGGGTTTGGGAGTGGTTTGTATTATCTGGTGCTAAAGCACAAAGGGTGTGTGACGGTATGTGAGGCTGATGGCGGGAGGGGTCCAGAGAGCTGCACCTTCCCGTGAGAGTGTACTGCACACACAGAGGTCAATGTGTGACCACTGCATTCCTTTCTGGAGGGACAAAGCATAAGCCCAACAGAAACCCGCACACACCCTCCCCACACCCACACACTCAGTCTTCCACTTCCGCTTGGAACCTCCAATGGTGGCCGCTAGCCTTGAGGTCTAATTTTAGGGCGGCTATTGTGTGAGCTAGTTTCCGGAAAAAAAATAATTAGGTTAGTGTGTAAGGCAGCAGTTTAGTGGCCTTTGCACCTTTATAGGCCAGTCTGATTCTGTGTTCTGTACTACAATGTTGGGGCAAAGGTACACTTTAGAAATTTGATACAAAATTTCCCATAAAGTGATTGCTTAAAAATCAATTACGCAATAAATACTTTCCAAAAAAAATCTTAAATTTTTCAAACAGTGTAATACATGACAAATAATTTGTCAGTATAACATTCATCATTTAATCATTTTTAAATAAAAACAACAATATATTACTATTAACATTGCTATAACTGCAATGCTTAATTTAAAACTAATAGCTGCACTATCATTTAACCAAAGCAGATGTTGTCATGTCCATGGACTCTGTGCTTTGGTGGCAATGAAATAATTTCCTGAGACAAAAGATAGTTGGCAGTTAATGCTTACTTTATAAAGGTCAACTTTATGAGTTTACTCTAGATTCTGATGAACAACAGCTGGGTGAGAGGCCAAATCCAACATGCCTGCCTACGTACATGCTGTGTGTGACTAAACACACACACACACACACACACACACACACACACACACACACACACACACACACACACACACACACAAAACCCCAATAGCTTTTGTCTAATAGGTTTCAGTCCAGCGATACCCTAACAGCTGTTCAGTAAGAGGCAGAAGGTACTGCAAGAATAAAGACTGGTAACTCCACCCACTGACTGGCCACTCATGGGCTAACCAGAGAGCTTGTCATCTGATTAGTCAAGAGCAACTGACCAATCACCGCTGGACTTTCTCCAGCCCATTCATTCATAAGAAACAGCACTGTGCTGTATAGGACAGTGTGTACATAGTTCCTCATTCAGAATTCAGTAGAAGCAACCACAGCTTATTCAGAAGGGGGGCATCCAGAGGGAGAGAATCTCATGATTGCCACCAAGGGGAATTCCCCTCAAATTTTTTTTTAAGAAATAGATTAGCCTATGCAGGGAACAGCTCAAATTATTCCATACAAAAGTAAAAAAAAAAAAACCAGCCTGTCATACCACAAAAAATCCAGACTTGTCTCCTATAGCAGCTCAAAAATCAGTTTCAGTTACCATAAGAGCTATCCCCTTAATAAGGCTCTTTATGTGACACACTGAGAAAGCAAGAATATCTAATAAATGGCAGTCCTAGCCACACAAAGCACATATAGCCAAATAAAGACCACACACATACACATATAATTAATATACATTAAAATAAAGCACATTTGCCCTTATGATCGGTTTGTAATTCTAACTTTTCTCAGACTAGTTATCACAAATCTGCAAACAATTTCTCAATTTTAACATGTGCCATATGATATCCATTAGTAGCCAGAGTTTTCTGTCTGCCCCCCTTGTTCACTTACTCAGTCTGGGTGAAAGGAGTATTTCCTGATGGCTGAACGTTGCTTGCATGTGCTGGTTCTTCTAGTCTTCTCCCTGTCCAGCCCCTTCAGAAGCCACAATCACAGAGAGACAGAAAGAAACACAGAGAGAAAAAGAGATCAGATTCACAGAATGCCAGCATGCCGGAATTACAGCTGGAAACTAAAACAGAGATCCAGTCAGCTTGAACATATTACTGGTGTTCTCCATATGATTCCCAGCTTGAAACTCACTCCTTCTCTCTTCCTTTCTGTCTCTCTTTTTTGGTCTGTCCTTTTTTTCTCTTTCCAGTCACATTCTTTGGCGGCTAATCAGTAACAGTCTTAAAGTGACAGCAACATTGGTGATAAAAGCTATAGATGTCAAGCCAAAGGTGGCCTCCTGATCCAGCTGAGACCCTTTCGCCACTCGAGCCTGAGCTGACTATCACTGTTATCACTGTCATCCGATTTAAAATCCTCTCCCTCCCTCGCTTCTCACTCTGAATTACTCCCTCCCTTCCTCTAGTGTCCCCTCCCTCTCTCTCTCGCTCTCTCTCTCTCGTCAAGCAGTTATACACTGCAGACTGACTCCCAGAGGTCCTATAGCTGGCTTTGAGGGGCTGAGCATTTCTCTGGCAACCTATCGCTGTTCAGCACAGTGTCCTGTTTCAGAGTGCTCTGAATTGAGAGGTTAGACAGAGGACACCCATTCAGAAAAAAATGAGTATAGTGGGAGGAGGGGAAAAAAGCAAGCAAGGCTGACGGAGAACGCCTAGGCTATGCCGCGGATCCTCAAAAGCAGGAAACTCCCCTGCTTGCGTGTCTGTAAAATGGTCAGTGTCTCTAAATAAGGCAAATGTCTGACACTCTTTAGTCGCTTCCAGCATATTCAATGAACCTAATGAGGCTTTATAAACTACAGCCATGCTTTCTCAAGGGGAGCCCCCAGAGCCTCACATGCTGTCTACGACAATGTGCAGCTGAAGAAATAACCTCTTGCAGTGTCTTAGTTCTCCACAGACATCACAGTCTTTCCATAAAACTTAACATCTGTTATATTATCCTTGGAAAAATGGAAACAAGCAGATTTGTCTTTATTCAGAGAAGTGAACCTATTTGTGAATTTATATGGCAGGTGACAGAAACATGCTTCAGTAAACCACTGGGTAATGGTATTATCAATAACACCTTATTAATAAAGTTTCTTGAAAAAATATACGTAGAAGAAGTAGAAATTGGTGATAATGTGACAGGTTTTTCCCCCAATTGTCATTTTTAATCTTTCTAACATTATGTTCCCAACGAAACAACTCTATACCAACATGATCTTTATGGTTTATGGAAGTCCAATAAAGGCGAGGCCACAGAGCAAGGTTTGGACAGGTAATGCTGTTCTTAGAAGTGGTACAATCTAACTCATTCCCTTTAATCTCCAGTACATTCTTCTGGCTTCATCTCCAACAGTCAACTCTGCAACCAGAAGAAAGTACCGAGTTTCACATGGGTTCTGGGAAACCCTACATTGTACAAGGACTCAACGCCATTTTCTTTCATGAGCTCACCTTTCACCTGGACTAAATCAGGAAAGAGACAGAGAGAGAGTAAGGGGAAAATGACCAGTCCACCTGCTTGTCACTCTCTCGGCGGTTGTGTGGAGCCGTAGCAACACTGAAACTACTTTTAAATTCCATATTTGTGTTGTTAGTCACCAGGAGAGTCACTGAGTCACCCCCACGCACTGCCGGCTGGGCCAGGCTCAGATCGCACAAGCTCTGATTTACCCCCTTAATTTCTGGGCAAAATAACCCAGTTCAGCCCCATCTTAAAGTATACAAATACCAGCCCACTAACCAGTAGTGGTACATCTCACACACTTGTATTCGTTTCACCAACTCCTCATACACCGTCAATCTTTCAGGACAGTTAGTTACATAAGAGAGGATAACCTATTCATACATATCCACAGATCTTAGTCATGATTTTAGAGCATTACTGTGGGTATTACGTATATTCATTTGTGATTTTAATTTATGAGGGTTTGTACACTTAAAGATAACCTTTACTTATTCCCCCCCAAAAAAAAAAAATGTTTATAAAATGCAATTTCCATCAGACAGAACACAAATATATTCACAAAACATTTTCAGTAATTGTCATTATATAGTTTTCTCTTTTCAAAAATAAAATTAGAAATGTGAATGCTGAAAATTAAAATGATCACGTTTATTTGATATATGTTAAGTATTGTATTCATATAAACACATCTGTTGATATAATACTATCATAGATATCTTTGTGATATTTTAATGAACAAGATGAGCTTACATGCTATCAGTATAGATCTTTTCTCTTCACTGCCCATTTCTCTCTGGCAGTCTGTGCATGGCAGACGGTGTGTGTGAGTGTGTGTACTGGGTACATTTGTGTGTGTTTGTTATGTCCTGCTGTGTCAGTCTGGATGGCCCAACTGAGCTCACCGCAGCATAGACAGCTTGTATTGAAATAGAGGAGAGGAGGTGGCGATGAATCACACATTGTAACGTGTCAGTGCGTCATTTTCTGCTTTTCAAATTGGTGTGCTTGTTCTTGCTCATTTTCTTGTCAGTGGGCTGAAGTTTAGTGACTCAGGAGCTTTGAAATGTAAGTACAGAGCGAGCTGAAGCACTTATTGTTGTTAAAATCATGTGCTTCCTACTTGTTTCATTTAAGGGTTGAATTACTTCCAGAGGAAGAAACACATTGGTCCCAGTTTCAGAATTATCTAAACTACCTTAGATATTAGATAATGGCTTCTACTAACATACACATGTTACATTGTGGCTTGTGAGATCAGTGACTTAATGATCTAAACATTCTTCTCTTTCGGGAGGGAATTCATAATGTGTACGTGAATAATTTTAGAATTACTATTTCTATTTGAAACTAGAAAATTCTATAAAGATTTATAAAATATTTGAAAAAAAAAATTGGGTATTTTAAAAATGATGCATATGTATTTAACATGATTCAAATTTGACAGAATTAATAACATTTTTTTACACTTTATTTTATTTTTGTTATTCCAATGAATTGGACCTAAATCAATTTAAATTGTGGGATTAAAATTAACTTGGTTATATTCTAAATTAATTATTATGTAAATTTGAAAACCATTAGGTTAATAATTATAAAAAAAATATCATTAGATTCTGGAAATATTTACATTGTTATATTCTTTTTTTCTATGCATTACTATGCCTCATATGTTAAGACCAAACAGGGATTTTTCACAGGCCAATTTTCTAAAAAAAAAAAAAAAAGAATCATCTAAATGAAACAGGGTATAATAGGTCAATTTAAATGTTGTTTAGATTTAAGGACATCCTGATTATAGCTTTAATCTGGGTAGGGTAATATTTATACCACACTGAAAGACAGGAATGCTGCTATCTTTAAGCAAATAATGAAGATAAGAAATTATCATTGGAATAAAGATGCATTCCTGGCATTCTTCAGTTGTAGAAGGTGTAAGCCGTGACTGCCAATAGCTCCATAAATGTAGAGATTGAAGAGAGCCTGAGACCCCTCTGCCTGACCTCTCACCCTCACCATGACCTGATGAAAATGAATGACATATATTTTCCTAATATAATATAATATAATATAATATAATATAATATAATATAATATAATATAATATAATATAATATAGGGCGGCACGGTGGTG
>JAPEKO010000028.1:37930664-37941929 GCA_027576075.1 Cathorops hypophthalmus
TCACACTCACATTCACACCTACGGTCAATTTAGAGTCACCAGTTAACCTAACCTGCATGTCTTTGGACTGTGGGGGGAAAACTGGAGCACCCGGAGGAAACCCACGCGGACACGGGGAGAACATGCAAACTCCACACAAAGGCCCTCGCCGGCCACAGGGCTCAAACCCAGGATCTTCGTGCTGTGAGGCGACAGCGCTAACCACTACACCACTGTGCTGCCCAAATTTAAATAATAAAAAAAAAAAACTTGAACAGGAATGTGTAAATTCTGTTCCGATATCATTAAAAGCTTGTCCGCCATTGGTCAGCGGTGCTGCATGTGTGACATCACATGCGCAACTGCCTTCTTTTGTAAAGCTTTCTATACAACTTTAGGACAACAAGGATGAAGAAGTGACTCAGAGTCAGCATGTTTTGGTTTGGTTTTAGATCAGTACTTGTCAGTCGTCTATCCAAGTATTATATTTGGCCACATAGAAACGACCTTAGAACGTTACTGATCTGACTAACAACTAATAAATTCAAGCAACAGGGTAAACACAAGCTTGAAACTTACTGTGCAGTGAGCTTTTTGGAACTGCACTTTGGACTTTTGTTTCGGGATGGTAGGAAATGCTCCGCGTACCAGACACCGCTCAAATCCTTCTATGTGAATTTGCCTCACAAATTGATCTTTCAAGATGTATGGAGGAGACACCAAACTGTCCTGTCGACTTGAAGTTACCTCTCCTTGTCCGTACAAAGTGAACCCATTCATTCCATACTTCAAGTGTCCTGCCAACTTTGGGCTGTAATGGATCGAAATTCCACTTAAAAAAAAAAAAAAAAAGATCTGCTACACTTGAATGACACCTTTTAGGAGGCATGCTTTAGTTTTAATTTTGTTCTGGAATTTTTTTTTTTTAAAAGTCGTTAAAAACGTGCTACAGTTTGCAAAGCAGACGAAACCACAAGCTTTCAAGCGTTGTGCACATGACGTCACTTCCTTTGAATTTAACAATAACGTACCAAGAACGCATTTGCGTAATGGCATACTCAAAGAACCAAACTTTACTGGCTGAATAGAACATGCTCCCGGTCTCGTATTAAAATACAATTAGCCAGTAAACTACTTAACATGTCTAATTTTATAAAAAGGTACAATTTCCAGGGGTGATGTCATTTTTGTAAGACTAGCACTTTAACAAATAAATCTGATAACTGAAACTGAAAGATTAAATAGCAAACTTTACTCTTGATTAGAGTCTCTACTACTGCATAGTAATAGCTTGGTACAGCCTCAAAGCCCTATACTGGTCTGTGATCCAGTGGTTAGGAACATCTGCTGCATACATTCAGTGGTTCATTATATATTTGGTCATGAGTCAGAGGCATGCAGAAGAGGGGTTTAGCTTGGGCATTTGCTTCAGAAATAAATGGCACTGTTGTCTGTTCTATGGCTAGTGTTCTCATCTGACCAACACTGTGAGGCAGGTTGTTAGTGTGTGTTTTCATTTTCCCCCTCTGGCAGAGTGGTTCATGATGGGACAGGGCACTAGTTGGCAGGTACCTTGAGTCCCAACCAGAAGGCCCAAATGACAGCAACAGCATGCTTACGCCTGGCCTCCTCCTTCAGCCGTTTTAGCTCTCTGCGTGCCTATGAGAGAGGGAGGGAGAGGGACGAGGAATGCAGAAGAGAGTGAGGCTGTTGAAAACAGTAGAGCAGTATGAAGTGGAGGCACATAACCAGCCCAGAGCAGGAGCAAACGGGTGGGCAGTCAAACAAAGCTACACTGTATTTCCATTACCAGGACTGTCCGATAAGGTGCTAGGCAGAAGTTATGCATTTAAATCAGTGGGGTTATCCCTCTGAATCACTCTTTCATTTCAGGGGACTGAAGTAATGGAGAGAAAATAAATCACTAACAGACTTTCAAGCTGCTCATCACACACAAATACACAGAAAAATGGATAATCGGTAAAAAAAAAAACCCAAGCAAATCCAAACAAAACCATTTGGTCAGATCATGCACAGAAATGTGGTGAACGGAAATGGATGCTTGCATATACATCACATACACACCTTTACTCTTAGTAGGCGCAAATATGTCACTCTGAGAAACCCAAACTATTGCTTGCCTGCTGCATGGCATTTTGCCAAGATACCTGGAAACATGTCTACATGAGCTTAAATACTGCCTCTTGGCTTAAGACTGGATCCTTAAACAACAGTTTCATCTGAGTTAATGTGTGCTACAGGTTACACTTGGGTGAACGAGATATGAAACAATACTCTTAGCATGCATGAGATGAGATGGATGGGATTCAGGACACTGAGGCTCATGGTCCTCTCAACCTCAGTGCAATACTGAGAGGAGAGGAAGGAAACCATGGACCACAACCTCACACACATCAATACCTTAGTTCCTTGCCAGCCGGCCCAAATGATGGACACAGCGCGTTTTCTCCGAGCCTCATGCTTTAAGGCCTGCAGTTTTCTCCGAGCCTTGTTTAAGTGGTTGGGGTTTTTTTTTTTTTGGGGGGGGGGAGGATTTCAAAGGAAGGTAAAGAAACATGAAGACGTTAGAGAAACAGATCAGACAACATGATTTAAGAGAAAGCAACTAAAAGCAGACAGCATGAAGCACTCAGAAAACCATAAAGGATTTATGATGCATAGAATCTGCCTCAATGCTTACATTATAATGTATGATAATATACAGTCATGTGAAAAAAAAAAAAAAACCAAGAACATCGCATGGAAATCGTAGGCTTTTCAACATATTTAAACAAGCAAACATTTCCCTTTCAGTGCCTACAGATAAAAGGTGATATACTCCAACAAAACAAACTTGATATTTTGTAGTAATTTTCATAAATGTTTATTAAAAAAGTAACGACATCCTGGAAAAAGTATATACACACTTACATATCTCACTTTCAAGTCCATAAAATTAGACTGCGGTGTTCCAGATTAGGTGCCATTGATTGGTTCGACCTGCAGGAGGTTCTAGTCTTATTCAAACCTGACATCTAGGGTCTGGTGTTCTCTTTGCTATTGAAGTGTTTGGGGTCATCATGCCAAGATCTAAAGAGCTCTCTAAGGACCTCAGAAAAAAAGTTGTTGATGTCTATGAATCTGGAAAGGGATTGAAAAAGATCTCCAAGTTATTAGAAATAAATAATTCCACTGTAAGGAAAATCATCTACAAGTGGTGTAGATTTCAAATGGCTACCAATTTGTCCAGGACTGGCTGCCCCAGCAAATTCAGCCCAAGAGCAGACTGGTTGATGCTACAAGACATATCCAAGAAGCCCAAAATTTCATCCCTCAATCTGCAGGTAACTCTTGCAACTGTTGGTGTGAAAGTGCATACATCTACAATTAGAAAGAGATTGGACAAATTTTACCTGCATGGGAGAAGTGCCAGGAAAAAGCCTTTGCTCTCCAAAAGGAAATGTTAAAGCAAGACCACATGCACATATAGGCAAAGACCAGGCCTTTTGGAATAAAGTGTTCTGGACATATGAATCAAAGGTGGAGTTGTTTGGCTACACCAAGAGTACACATGTGGCACAGACCACAGACAACTTTTCAGGAGAAGAACCTCATACCAACTGTGAAGCATGGTGGTAGAAATGGTATGGTTTGGGGTCGCTTCGCTGCATAAGGGACTGGGAAGCTTGCATTCATTGATTCAATTATGAATTCTGAATCATATCAAAGAGTGCTTGAAGATAATGCGGCCATCTGTTCAAAAGTTAAAGCTGAACCAGAGATGGACCTTTCAGTAAGATAATGATCCTAAGCACACTTACAAATTCACCAAGGAACAACTCAAAGAAGAAATTGAGGGTTATGGAATGGCTTCGTCAAAGTCCAGATTTGAACCCCATTGAAATGTTGTGGGGAAATTTGAAAAGGGAAGTACATGCAAGAAAACCCTTAAATATCTTGAAACTGAAGGACTTTTACATGGAAGAGTGGTCACATTTCAGCAAGCGACCGATGGATAACAACGCCTACAAGAAGTTATTTCTGTTAAAGGGGGCAATACTAGCTTCTGAAACCAAGGGTGTACACACTTTCTCCACAGAATAATATTACATCTATTTATATTTTTGTTGAATAAATGATTGAAAGAGTTCATTTTCCTTGTTGCTTTGTTCATCACCTTTATGTGTCAGCACTGTATTAAAACGATGAAACGTTTGCTTTAAATGTGTTGAGAAGTTTACAATTTCCATGGAATGTCCATTTTTTCCACATGACCGTATGCTCAATAAGGATAATGCTGGCAATGCATGACTATCCCTGCAGAATACTGCAACTAACCAACAAAAAATCTGGCTGAAAGCTTTTGATGCTTATCTTGGAGGGGAGGGGGGGGGGAGAGAAAAGTCATGGAACACAGAGATAACATGCTGCTGCAAAGGGCAAAGGATGACAATGATAATGCCTTTGTCTGTGACTAAGATTCATCAAGCTTTGTTATGACTAACAAATGCAGGCACAAAGTAGGTTTACTCTGTGTACCCAATAGGTATAAGAAGTAATTATAACACCACATCAGGTAGTCTGCTACTTTAAATTGAGATGGCATCATTTCAACCAACATGTATGTTAATATGTTCCAAGAATCCAACTCAAAATGTAACCTATGAATGAGCAAAACAAAGAGTCAGATACCCAGATATAGGAAGTTAGTGGATCGCTAGACAACACACAGTTTCACTGGATGGATGCTCGGAATGCCTCAAAAACTAACTAGCTGGCTGGTTAAATACCTTCATTCCCAACCAGGCTGCCCAAATGGCAGACACCGCGCGTTTATTCCGAATCGCCTCCTTCAGTTGCTGCAGTTCCCAGCGAGCCTGCAAGGGTTAGTCGATGAGGCCAGGCAGCAGCACACAGGAGGATAAAGATTAGAATAACAAGGACAGGAAGGACAGTGAGAGACACACAGAGTGAAAGAAACAGACAACTGCAGCCCTGAAATAAGCAGTAGCGAGTTTAAGAAGGAAAAGCAGTGGCGTTGCTCTCTAAACCAACTGTGTAATGTGTTGGCCTGTGAAGTTTGCCCAACTGGTGGTTTCCTTTTGTGATTTTTTTTTTTTAAATTCCAAATGAGACTCAGTACCTGTGTTCCATGCCAATAGGCTGCAATAGTGGTCACTGCCTCTTTGCATCTCTTCTGGTATTTCAGTTCACGTAGCATCTTGCGAGCCTGGGAGAGAGAGCGATACAGGAAAGGGAATAATGGCATAATTTTCAGAAACATGGTGCACAGAAACAAATGAAGAGAAACAGTAGAGTAATGCCGAGTTTTTAGTCCCACCTTCCATCCTCTGATGAAAGACTGAACCACTATGGAGGAGCTCTTTATCTTCTGGTATTTCTTTTGTTGCTGTAATCAAAAGCATCAAGAGTGCTAAGTCTCACAGAAGTGCTGTTTTTAAGACAGCAAGACAAGTCAGAACCAACAAGACAAGAAAAGGCAATTCGTGCATGGAAAGGAAGATGAACCTACAGCATATCTGCGGTACCACGCGGCCACCACCACCTGGCTCTTCTTCAGCAGCAGGAAATGTTTGCGGCACTTCCAGCCACGATAGATCTTCTGGATGAGTGTAGCCAAGTTTTCCAGACACTGCCTTCTTTTCTCCTCCAGGAAAAAGAGCTGAGAGAAAACAAAAACACACAGTATGAAAACAGATGCCAGCAGAGAAACAATGAGAGTCACCCAAGATCTTGGAAGACTTGTACTAAACAACCAGCAAGAAACAATTATTTATAATGGATTTCCTGAATCAAATAGTGTGTCACAATGGTAATATCTATTAAGCCCAAGAAAAGCACCACATGTGAACATATTTCATTTTGATGAAAGAATATTAAGGCCTAGAAATTAAAACTCTGCATAGAACAGAGGTGCCGTGGGCAACAGTCGTGCCTCACAGCTTCAGGGCCCCCAGTTTGTATGTTCTCCCCATGTCTGTATAGGCTTCCTCTGGGACCCCCAGTTTCCTTTCACCTCTCGAAATCATACCGGTAGCTGAATTGGCTGCATGTGTGAAACACTGTATGCATGTGCGCGTGCAAATTGCCCCATGATGGACTGGCATCAAAATCAAGGAATATTTCTGCTTCGTGCCCAGCATTCAGGCTCCGGATCCACATCAACCCTGACAGGGAAAAGTGGTGACTGAAGATGGATGGATGGATGGATGGATGAATGAATGAATGAGACCTCTGCAGGGCCTGTCAAACTCTGGACCTGCCTCATCCAACCTAGTGCATGATTTATCACAAGCTTAATATCAAAATTCCACTATCCAGTGTCACCCAGATGAGGATGGGTCCCCATTTTGAGTCTCCTAATGTTTCTTACGCCATAGTTTTTTTTTTTTAAAACCTGCCACTAGATTTGGATTGCTCATTAAAAGGATTGCTAATTTTTAAAAGAGCTACACAAATGCATTGAGCTGAACAGAGCTGAAACATATTACCAACCCAATAAACGTGTCTTTCATATCAAAACACCAAAGGATATTATTGGTGAAAACCGCAAAAGGTACATCAACCAGTATCATAAATCAAGGCCAAACAGGAACAATCATCCTCTAAAATTAGACCAATATTACCAATGACTCAAGTATACACTACTCCTGGTATTCACATACAATATATAGCAAAAATAATACAGCTTTCAGATATCTAAAGAGCTTGAAGTTGTTACAAGAAGAACCTGAATACGATCACTTATGGATTTTTAAAGGACAGTTGGCCATAATCATTAGAGGTTGAATGTGTACAGAGGTTATTGATTGATTGAATGTGCATGAATAAGATCTCCCTCTCTCTCACACTCACACACACTCAGCAGT
Organism: Cathorops hypophthalmus; assembly: GCA_027576075.1. Lineage (NCBI taxonomy): Eukaryota > Metazoa > Chordata > Actinopteri > Siluriformes > Ariidae > Cathorops > Cathorops hypophthalmus. Next base: position 37,937,534 of record JAPEKO010000028.1, read on the forward strand.
TTATGATGTTAAGCCTTTTTTCACCCTGTTGAAGACTTGACTACAATCTGCTTTCCCATGCTAACAGGCAAACAAGAATGGATAAGTGAAACCATGTGTTTGACCATTTTTTTTGGTGGAGTGCCGATAATGATGTTGGCGAAGAACTTCCTGCTTGAAAAGCTGTTCAAAACTCTGTAGCATGAACACACTTAAAAGTTTATAATAGTCTTAGTAATTTTATTTATAAAATCTTTTTCAACATAGATCTGGTCTGCATTTTCCTATTAACTGACTTAATATCTGCTTTTTGCATTTCATGAGCTTTAGATATACAAAAAGCACAGTAAATAGAATTTAAGGGAGTCTAACACTACTCACAGTTTTGGGATTCCGGATAAATATCTTTGAGCGCCCATAGGCAAACTCCTCTTCGGGTACCTCCAAGTTTTTCAGAAGAACCTCCACACCTTCCCTGCATTTAAACAAGCAAAGATGTAATTCCTCATGGTTTGAATCAGTGACAGTAACAGACAAAACAATGCAGCAACTAAGGGTACTACTAGTATGATGGGGCAAAGAAAAAACTCAGCAAACACTACAATCTGCCCAATATACAAAGGGTAGCACAAGATAACGCTGTCGGCATACCATTGAAAGATAGAGAACTGCTTAAGCAAGTCTACAATGTGATACAAGTCAAAGTTATCTTGTTTTTTTCAATGAACCATGAGTCATACCTGGTGAGAGTGATGTGCGAGAATAATGTCCCAACATGTCTAGATATAGCTAGGTTCTAAGGAACCCTGTCTCTGGATAAGAACTGTGAAATTGATGCCTAGATAAAACATAACTAGGCCAGACATGGTGACCTAACAGTCTACTTGCTGGATAATCACAAGGTTTTCCCCCCAAAGCAAGTACAAGCCATAGCACGTTTGGGTCAAAGTTATAGTTTTGATTTCCATACTACTGAATAAAATGCTTTAAGCCATTGTTTCCAATCCTGCTAACAGTGTGGCACTTTTAGCCCTCAAAGGGTCCCCCTACTCATTTTATCCCCATTCCCTCTACCAAAACCTTTTCATCTTAACACACACACACACACACACACACACACACACACACGCACGTCACATGATATGCACATGTTGTGGGCTCTTCTACTTCACACCTCATTCAAGATTAGGCAACTAAGCAAAGCCTCCACTGAAACTGTAGCTGGGTGTGAAACTACTTTTTAAGTTACAAGCATGCAAACAACCTTAATCCTAGGCTTGTCTGGCTGCCTTTCAGATTTTTCAAGTGTCAGTCATAAAATGACTTTTCCCTGACACCCAATTATTTTTGTTTAGTGGACCGAAAGGTACTGAATTCGAAATCACAGACTTCCAATTTTATTCGTTTTTTTTTTTAATAGAACAATTAATGAATTTAGGGCCATATGGCCCTAAATTCTCCAGCATTTTTTCCTGCTTGAACATGACCTAATTCAAGACACTACGTCATGCATCATGTGGTGGGTTTTCCCCATTCACGCAAGGCATTGTGGGATACAAATTTGAAACAGGAGAGAAAAACGGAGGACGCAAATGAAATATGAAAGACCGACGACAGTAATGGAAAGCGAGAAAACATGTTATGTGTTGCAAAGGAAGGGAAACAGGACCAAACTAATAAATATCGGCAGTCAGCGAGCACCTCGGTGTGATCAGTTGTTCGTTAGTGACAGAATGATATAACCGACAGTGCACGGTCAAGGTAAACCTGTAGATGGCAGTAATGCAACATTGGATACCAGCTGCCGTAAAACCCAAAAGAAGGTAAACCTGTGCATGCACACACGGACTTCCTCTGTCTGCTTGACTGCACAAAGTGAACAATCTCATGCACGTTATTTGCTAAGGAATCCTCTCAAATTAAATAACTTCCAGCCACAGAATGGCCTGTGTTATTACAGAAATAAAGACATCACAATGACCACATTTCAGAGGGAACTAAATTTCATCGATTTTGTGAAATCAAAAGGACGTCTAGCTTTAATTAATCAAACTAGCACTTTCCATCCTCATGTACATTTTTTCCCTTCAAACCCAAACCATCTGTTTTACTGATAGTAAATCAGGACGCTTAACTGAAGTGTTCTTTAAAAATAAATTACAGCAGGTTTAAATTTAGACACCTGGCTGTGTTGCGGTAATTTTTATGCTGAAGTCAGGAGAACTGCATGCCAGTGAGCTCAAACACTGCTGACCTAAAATATTTTAACATTTGTAACTGGTGGTCTGACCTGGCACGGCCTTTCCAACGGGGCCAAGTCTGCTTGGAGAGCATCTTGTAGCGCTCCAGGCAGGGTTCATAAGCTTGGCGAAAAGCATATCCCGCCCGTCTAACACGTACATTCTCCATCAGGCCCAGGTAGCGCACTTGGTGGCACACCAGTGAATCTGTGAAGATTTGGGCTGACTTCTTGTCGTTGGGTTTGATGCATCTGGAAAAACAAAAATAGGACAAGACGAGATTACTGAAACTTTGCCTGTGTGTTTAACTGAAAGCTATTAAAACGAGTGTCTAGACTCGGCCAGTTATGTGTTGGGTCAGTAATTGCTATTCTTGCCTAATGTAGTTCGGGTTCTTGGTCTGCAAGTTCCTCATGAGTGTGCTCACTGAGGCTTTGAACTGAAATCCAGCTGTAGGAGGTCTCTTCAGGTTGACTTTAGCAGGGTTGCCCTCTGGGAAAAGTGATTTCATCAAACTGTGGTTGGCCTTGTACATAGCCTGGGACAGGTCTCTGTATAGCAGGTCATTGTTTTTGTCCACAAAGCCCTCTACTTGATACAGCACCTACACAAGGAATTAGAAATTAGTCAGTTACACAGATTCCCATGGTTTGATTTTCATCTACAATATATTTGTGGGTTATAAAATAGATTATATAGCTTGTTTAACACACAGCATGTTCAAAATTTCCAGTTGTCTACAGTGATGATCTAATTACTAAAGCTGACTTATGGAGATATTTCAGAACAGCATAGATCTGCTGTAATATTGTAATTGCTTTCAGTTTTACAAAAATGTCTAAGGGTTTAACAAGTGACTCATATGATTTTTCAAGCAAACAGCAACACATGAGTTTTGTAATCATTGACCTAACACCACACAAGTCAAACAAATGATGGTGTAAGCTAAGGTAACGTTTGCATCAAGTGACAGACAACGCAACTGTGCATGTGTGCGCGCTGGTATCTAACCTTGCCGGCATAGTGTTGGATACGGAAGCAGCTATGAGGCAAACTGTGGTCTGTGAGGAACTTTGAGTTTTTGCTCAGACGGCTCTCAAAGTGCTGATGTTCAGCACAAACAGTGTTCAGCTTGTCCAAGAAGGTCTCGTCTGTCACAGTCCCGGGCCGCAGACACTCCTCATCAAGCATTGCCAAGATCCCATTCTGGTTCTGAGGGTTATAAAACAGATTATTAACCAACTGAAATTCAAGATAGCTTGCTCAGTGAATGATGTCATATACCAAAAAGCACTGAGTGAAAGGATAATAGTATGTTCTTATGAAGTAACTCACATATTTTGAATACGATATATAATTTTTGGATAAAAATATGGGGACATCATCAAATGAACAAAGTATTTTTGTTTAAAATGAATTTAGCCTGACTTACATTTTCAATGAGGTCACAGATGGTGGCATTGTTGAAATACTCAATGTTGGTCCATTCAATGCCCTGTAATAAAGCACAAACAAGAATCAATATTTGCGGTCTCTTTCAGCTCTTTGCCATGACCGTGAGTACTCTTCATACTATTACATACAGCATTTGGCAAAATGTCTGTAGACAACTAACTATCACATGTACAGTCGGTGTTGTTTCCCCCATCCCATTCCCATCACTTCCCATTCCAGACTTGGTCCCCCTTTGATATTAAAATAACCTCCCTCTCTCCTGGGAAGGCTTTCTGCTAGATTTTGGAGCATGTCTGTAGGGATTTGCCCATTCAGCCACAAGAGCATTAATGAGGTTTGGCGAAAAGGTCTAGGGATCATCATTCCAGTTCATCCCAAAAGTGTTCAGTGGGGTTGACGTCTGGATTCTGTGAAGGCAACTCAAGTTCTTCCACTCCAACCATGATAAACCATATCTTTATGGACTGTGTTTTACGCACAGGGGCGTTATGTTGGAACAGGTTTGAGTCCCTTTGAGTCCCAAGTCCCAGTGAAAGGAACTTGTAAATGGTACAGCATACAAAGACATCCGAGACCAGCCTTTCTCAACCGGGGTGCCGTCTGGCTTCGTTAGGGGTGCCGTCAAAAAATTATATATTCTAACACTGAAATAAATAAAATGAATTAAAATTCCAAAAAACGATAGTTACACTAATGCAGATCATCGCCGCCTCATGCATCAT
>JAPEKO010000028.1:39450821-39464061 GCA_027576075.1 Cathorops hypophthalmus
TTTTAATTTGTCGCTGAAATTGACAGAGCTTACACGGTAGCCTATGCAACACCAGCGATTGCACGAACGGAGTCAGCACTGTAAACCGAAACTAGGAAATCTTCCTGCAAGTTCCTTTCAGCACCTAGATGTCGCCCGGGATTGGTTGGCAAGTGCGTGATGTTACTGTTTGTTTTTTTACCCTTAGGCAGCCTCTCACGTTACTGCCTAAAGGACAGGGAGAAAACCACCGGAAAATGTTTTAAACAAATGAAACAAACACAAAACAAACGCAATTTCGCAGATGAACATAAAATATTCAATAGTTACGATATATTTTATGTATCTCTCACAGAATTTTCAGAGATATATTGAGTATATTCGATATATCGCACAGCCCTAGTCTGAATCTTCGCTTCACATATATTTTTTATGTTCAACTAGCCAGCCGGGCTGGCTAGTGACAGGAATTACCCGCCAAATGACAAATTAATTCACCTCGGGCAACCGGACCACCGCGAATTTCGAGCCCTGCAGAGTGTGTTCCTGCCTAGCACCTTGGGATGGGCTCTAGATTGACTGTAGCCCTGACTAGGATCAAGTGGCAACTGAAGAGATATGAAGCACCTACTACTGAAGATGCAGAAAGTACTAGTACATCTCCTAAAATTAGAATATCATAAAGTTCAATATTTTCCATCACTTATTGAAGAAAGTGAAAATTTAATATAGTCTAGACTCACTGCATGTAAACTAAAATGTTTCAAGCATTTTTCTATTTTAATTTTGATAATTATGGCCTACACAAGCAAAAAGCAACAGGGATGACTGCAGTGGATTGACAAGAAAAGTCGATTCAAGAACTTGGGAGAGCTTTCCAAGGAGTGGACTGAGGCTGGTGTTAATCCATCAAGAACCACCTCACACAGATGTCTTCAGGAAAGGGGCTACAACTGTCACATTCCTAATATCAAGCCACTCCTGAACCAGAGACAATGCCAGAAGCGTTTTACTTGGGTTAAGGAAAGAAAGAACTGTACTGTTGCATAGTGGTCCAAAGTCCTCTTTTCAGATATAAGTAAATTTTGCATTTCATTTGGAAATCAAAGTCCTAGAGTCTGGAGGAAGAGTGGAGAGGCATATAATCAAAGGTGTTTGAAGTCCAGTGTGAAATTTCTGCAGCCTGAGAGTATTTGCAGTGCCATGTCATCTGCTAGTGTTGGCCCACTGTGTTTTATCAAGTCCAAAGCCAATGCAGCTGTCTACCAGGAAATTTTAGAGCACTTCATGTTTCCATCTGCTGACAAGCTTAATGGAGATGCCAATTTCCTTTTCCAGCAGGACTTAACAGCTGCCCACAATGTCAAAACTACTACCAAACAGATTGCTGACCATAATATTATTCTGCTTGACTGGCCAGCCAACTTGCCTGACCCTGAACCCCATAGAGAATCTATGGAGTACTGTCCAGAGGAAGATGAGAAACACCCAGCCCAAAACTACAGACGAGCTGAAGACCACTATCAAGGCAACCTGGACTTCAGTAACACCTCAGCAGTGCCACAGGCTGATCACCTCCATGCCACACTGCATTGATGCAGTAATTTGTGGTAAAGGAGCCCCAACCAAGTATTGAGTGTAAAAATGAACATACTTTTCAGAAGTTGGATTTTTCTGTATTGTAAATCCTTTTTTGATTGATCTTATGAGATATTAGTAAATAATAGTGGGTACTCACTATAAATGCAGTATTTTAATAGGATAACTGACTAATCAAGTAAGGTACTGGAAATTATTAGATTCTGGATGAGTACTATTAAGGTTAAGGTTCTTTTACCTGTCATTTCAGCCATATACAGTTGGTACAGTGCACAGTTAAAACGAAACCATGTTTCTTCAGGAGTATGGTGCTACATTTAACATCACAGGACTACAATCTACAACACACAAAGTGTAAGAGTGCAACAATGCAAACAATAAATTATTCAACATAAGGTGCAGAGTTGAGTGTGCATATTGAGGTAGTATATGAAAAGGGAATAAATAAATGTAAAACTTGTGTGTGAGAGAGACACTGTAAAGCAATAGTACATTACTATCCACTGTGCAAAGTCTGCAGTGTGAGTGGTGTGTTCAACAGTCCGTGAGAATCAGCCCAGTTCCTCAGAGTTGAGGAGTCTGGTAGCATGTGGGCAGAAACTGTTACAGGGTCTGACTGTGAAGGCCTGGATGCTTTGGTACCTTTTTCCAAGATGGCAGGAGGGTGAAGAGATTGTGTGGGGTCAGCCACAATGCTGGTGGCTTTCCGGATGCAGCGTGTGATGTAAATGTCCATGATGGAGAGAAGAGAGACTCAGATGATCATCTCAGCTGTCTTCCCCTTGTAGGGTCTTGTGATCTGAGATGTGCAATTCCCAAACCAGACCATGATGCAGCTGCTCAGAATGCTCTCAGTAGTCCCTCTGTAGAATATTGTGAGGATGGGAGATAGGTTTTCTTCAGCCTCTGTAGAAAGTAGAGGTGCTGCTGGGCTTTCTTGACTATGGAGCTGGTGTTGAAGGACCAGGTGAGGTCACTGCCAGATGAACAACAAGGAATTCGGTGCGCTTGATGTTCTCCACGAGTGAGCCATTGATATACAGTGGAAAGTGGTCACTCCATATTCTTCTGAAGTCCACAACCATCTCTTTTGTTTTGTCCATGTTCAGAGAGGGGTTGCTGGCTCTGCACCAGTTCGACAGCTGTTGTACCTCCTCTCTGTATGCTGACTCGTTGTTCTTACTGATGAGACCCACCATAGTCATGTCCTCAGTAAACTTGATGTGGTTCGAACTGAGAGTTGCTGCACAGTCGTTAGTCAGCAGAGTGAACAACAGTGGACTGAGCACACAGCCGTTGGGGCCCCAGTGCTCAGCATGGTGATGCTGGAAGCTTTGCTCTCAATCCAGACTGACTGAGGTCTCAGGAAGTCCAGGATCCAGTTGCAGAGGGAGGTGTTCAGGTCCAGCAGGCTCAGCTTTCCAATTAGTTGCTGAGGAATGATTGTATTGAATGCTGAACTGAAGTCTTTGAACAGCATTTGTATGTATGTGTCCTTGTCGAGGTGGCGAAGGGTGGTGGGCATGGTGTCGTCTGTTGACTGGTTACAGCAATACGTGAACTACAGGGGGTCCAGTGAGGGAGGCAGCAGTGTCTTTATGTGCCTCATGATGAGCCTCTCAAAGCACTTCATAATGGGTGTGAGTGCAACAGGATGGTAGTCATCGAGGCAGGACACTGAAGACTTCTTCGGCACGAGGACGATGGTAGTGGCCTTGAAACACTTAGGAACGATGGCGTTGCTCAAGGAGCTGTTGTTGAAGATGTCAGCGAGAACATCTACCAGGTGGTTCATGCATCCTCTGAGCACTTTACCGGGGACATTGTCTGGTCCGGCAGCCTTCTGTGGGTTAACTCTGCAGACACAGCACCTGGTCGATGATCTTCCTCGCTGCCACACCGTTCTGTGCCTCAAATCATGCATAGAAGCTGTTCAGACAATTATACAGGCAATGTCTAATGTACCATGAACCAATACAGTGAAAAGGCTGAATAATACTACAGTGAAAATGCCTCAGTTCTATAGATATTTTAGAAGTGAAGGTGGTTGGATTCCAGGGTCTGCATTTCAGCCATGTGCTATTTTGTTATAACCAGCAAAGAAAACAAGTCCAGCACCATACTAAACTTTGCACACCTTGGGTTTAGTAATCTTTACCCAAATGGTTCAAAGTGGCCGCAGGTTTTGATTTCACTTGATGGAGTTTATCATTTGATTGTAATTCCATTTTGCTGGAATGAAAGCCTTCAGCCACACTGGTCCTTTGTGAATAAGCCTGCACACACCTGCTTCATAGATGTTACTGTCTCTTAAGTAGTTGGCTCATCTTGAGCCATTGGTGGTATTGTACAATCCTCTACATTTTCAAACTTTAATGGCTGACTCCGTGTATCCCATTTATTGGTCTTTTGTGTCAGTGAACTCCACAGAAATATAACATTTTCAAAAAGTGTATGGCTGTTTGGCTAATTGAATTAACTGACAATAAACATAGGAATTGTATAATTCAGTATTTATTTGCTGAAGTAAGTGCAATGTAACTTCTTGTTTTCTGATCTTATAGCGACCACAAGAGGAGAAGTATCCAGTGGGACCATGGCTTTTGGCACTCTTTGTTTTTGTTGTTTGTGGATCAGGTAACATTCAATTCAGACTCTTGTATTTACCCACATACTAGACAAATGGGTCACAAATCAAAGTTAAAACAAAATTATAACCTGCCCTAGTGAGGTTTTGGGTCACCAAGCAGCTGGAACAGCTTCAGTGTCCCTTGGCAAAGATCTTTGAAACTGTAGGAGAGGGACAAACACTACTTTTCCAAAATATATTCAGAGTTGTTTTGATGCTGGTGGTAGAGTGCGCTGTATAACACTTCTATTCAAAATCTCCCATAGGTGTTCAGTTGGGTTGAGGTCTGGTGAAGGTCATAGCATACAATTTTACATTATTTTCACCATCAAACCATTCAGTAATCCCTTGTGCCCTTTGGATGGAGGCATTGGCTTCCCTGGCAGAGATGACTCCCACCAGAAAATCATGATTTTGAATCCCAACAACGCCATAGCCATCTATCCAAAACTGGCAATGCTTTCTGGGTGGGAGGGACAGCATACACACTTCCCCTGGTCAGGAATAGTGAAACTAGCCAATTGTGGGCTTCTCTTGGCTTATGTATGCAGGGAGGGGGGATGAAAAATGCTCCAAGATAGGTTAAAGGTGTATTGCTTTACAATGACCCTACACACCAAGGGTGACAAGTAGACCCAAACCTTCCAGCAAAATCCCCCCATATATCGAAGTCACTAGTTTTTCCCTTTGCTACTCATTTGTATAGATTTAATTTTTAATGTTATATGATGGAAAAACAATGTACTTTAATTGTTGAACTTCGAACTATGTTCTTGACTCTAACCTCTGGTGATCCGTTTTTAACCTTCCTAGCCATCTTTCAAATCATTCAGAGCATCCGAATGGGAATATGAGTTCTGCACCTCCTCTACACATCCATGAGATCTGCACCCACCATTCAGCACCGTAGCAGGGGGAAACTGGAGGCTGCAAGTCTGATCGTCAGTTGACTGCTAAGGAACAGAGAGTCCTGTGCACAGTATATGACATTGCCATTCACTTGTTTACAATGTACCTGGATGATGGGAACAAGCACTTTTCTACTGAACCATTGTGGCTAGCTTGCCCCTGTCCTGTCTGATCATATTTGTGCAATAGAATGTGTGCTTTTGTAAACATTAAATGTTGTGGCACATTTTGTTTGTACATGTTTGTTCTATCAGTGTCCTGGTAGACAGTTTTGAAAATAAATTCTACACACTTGGGAAATGCATTTCAGCTTTGCTTTGTATATTTACAATAGTCTGATCCAAGTGTTAAGATTATAGATCCCTAAAGTTAGCCAACTCCACAATTTAGCTCATCTATTCCCCTCCACCCCACCTCTCACTCACAAAATAACATTCTCAGCAAAGGTTCCTTAAACATTTTATTGGGAGTTGTGAAGTGCAATTGAACTATTTTACACCTTACCACCAGTTTTGAGAGACATGCACGCAACATAAAGCATACAACTTATATATAATGCAATAATAATGCATATTAGTTATTAATGATATTCAGAATAACTAAGTTGAAGGTTTGATCTCCAGAGTACTTCACTGTCAAAAACAAATCACATGGGTGCAATATACTTCAAATAACTTCAAGTGAACAAGGTTTACAGTAGGTGTTAACACAGCCAGGAAGTTGAGTAGTTGTCTTTTGTCCTGTAAATATCTTAAAAGACTGAAACCTCCATTCTTGTATAACAGCATTAAAAAAAAAAGTCAAATATCTCAGGCAAACCAACAACCCTGTCTTTAGTTTGTACAACCTAAATAGTCTCTTAGTGTTTCTCACAATATCACTATTTTACAGATTACATACACTAAATATACAAAGGATATACAGGAGTCCACATTCATTCTTTCATCCATTCTCTCAGATCAACATCTTTTTCCTCTGATTCTTGAGAGTCACTGCACTGAAACAGCAGCTTTTAAGTCGCAACGGATCGAATAAGGAATTCAATGTTAAATACTGAAAATGAATACCTCCCTCCTTGGCAACTTTACTCCCTTCATTCACCCAGGTATAATGATGACCCTAATGCAAATAACTGAGAGACCATCCCATACACCTTCCACATGGTTGATGGTGCACTGATTAGTTGTTCAACAAAGAATTTTCACATTTGCCATCATTAAAGTGCTTGCTTTTTGGAGTCTTAAAAAAAGACTTATCAGCATTTCCACTACAAAAGTAAGTGAGGTATGGAAACACCTTTACAAAGCCAGAGTTACCACTGAAAAATGACATCGCTTAAAATCCTTTAGACACAGGCACAGTGATTTGAGTTGTGTCCACTTTGAATTTTCTTTCTCCCCAGTCACAATCCATGGAGTTTGGCAATATCCAACATGTCAGCAACCTACTGGACTGTCAGCAGTGTGTACAGCAACGCATTGTGGTCTTTGTCAGGTTCTTAAACTTTAAATATGTGCAAACTTTGACAATCCTCTTGTGAAAAGAGGCATACGTGTTCTGTAAGTGAAGTCTGCCTTAGCTCAGTTGACCACTCATTCCTCATCACAGGAAAACTGGACGTTACACTGAGGGTCCAGAGTTCTGCGTAGGGAGCTGCTGCACTGGCATCGCTGATGGCTGTGCTCCCTGCATGGACGAGGGTGGAGAACCACTCTGAACTTGGGCCTGAAACTGTGCCAGCTGCTCTGGACTGGCTAAATTCTTCAGCAGGTTGTTTTCCTGCTCCAGCTGAGAGTTTCTTTCTATCAGTTCTTTGATCTGCTCTTTCAGCACTTCCACTTCCTCTCGAACAGCATACATCAAGTGACTCTTCACTAGATCCTGAAGATAGAGAATACACAGCATCGCAGCATTCCAAGTTAAGCATAACGTGAAGATAAAAAACACTTCCAACATAAGGGGGGAATTTTTTTTTTAATCAATAGGATGTGCATAAACCTTAATTATCATAGCACTACAGTACTAAATCACAGATTTAATGAGCGTTTATTTGTATAGCACTTGTAACAAGACATTGTTGCAAAGCAGCTTTATAGAAAATTAAAGACTTTAAACATGAGCTAGTTTTATCCCCAATTCATTTCTGTAATTTCTGTCATGATTTCTCTTACCATATTGTTGACCAGAAACGATTATTTTAAAATAAAAACACATTAACACTCAATTGAGGACAGGACTAATTATTTTAAGTGCATTTTTAGCAGCATACATGAGTCAAACTGATGCAATGCTGAGAAAAGCAACGGGCATATGTTCCAGTTAGGGAATACCTGCATTCAGCACGACAGCCTCTCGCTACACTCCGCGTCACTGAGCGAACAAAATGGCCGTCCCACACCGAGCTCAGCCAATCAGAGGCCGAGATATTTATAACTGCCTGTAAAAGCTTTGGCCTTTGCCTAGCAACAGTAACGAAGCACAGGCTCGCGTGAGGCCGAGTGCTGCTCCTGATCACGGATTCATGCAGGAAATATGACTCCACATTCAAAACGTTAGCACAGGCAGGAGTATTATTTAGATTTCTGGACATCTCGGCACTTAAAATTAGTATTCGCCGAAAATATTAATTCGTAATGTGAAACAGAACTGGTCGTTTATTATTTGCGTTATAATTACAATATCAGTGAAGCCGCAAAAAAAAAAAAAGCAACTCTAAACGAGAAGAGCAATACGAAAAAAACACCCGAGCTGCACCATTTCTAACAAACACAATGAATGAATGAAAAACTGAAGTATTCAGGGAGCTGCAGCGATGCTGCAAAGCGCCAGAAGCCAAATCGTTTGCCTGTCTTGTGCACCACTGTGTCCGTTTAGTGATTATGTAATTCAGTGGATAGTTACGGATGCTGATGCAGTTCTGTCCTCAGACCTGTCTGTCCCTCACTCATTACTCTTCGCTTTACTGCACAAATCCACTCTTATTCTGTCGCCAACATGGCCTCATTATGTATAGCAAAAAGAGAAATCCACACACTTACCATTGCTTGTTCGATTTTGTTGTCTATGGCCACAACACTGGCACCTGAAGAACTGAAAAATAAATAATAAATTAAAAAAATCATCATGATTAAATGATTTAAACAAACAAACAAAAAAACACACTACATAAGCTGTTGGCAAAATGCATGACCATTCAATGAAATTTGTATATTCACCTAAATGCTTTTCTTTTTAAACAACTAACTGTTTTTGGCAGAGCAGCCTACATTTAATAGCAAAAATGCCCAGATTTACCGAGCCGTCCTCTATGCAGCATCTTTTTCTCTGAGAAAATGGATCGAGAGCAAATAAGCAAGCCGATTTCAGACCTGATTTAAAACGGCATTATAATCCAAAACAAAGATTCTATGATTTAAAGCTATATTAAAAGAGCTGCGATTAGGACCACTGACTATTTACAGAAAACGGGGCATATCTATCCCTTTATACTATCGAGTGCTAGCGGCTCTTGCTATAAAACACACAGGCCTTTTTTCTTCTCCCCCCTCCTTTTTACCTATTGTCGAGCCTCACGGAAGAGGTTTCGGTTCCCAGCAGTGATGACAGAAAAGATATTGAAAAATTTCTTAGCTGGCATACACCAAGATCCATCGCCACTGAATAGCATTGAGAATTCATGCTATTTCGTCCATATACACCGACACGGAAGCGAGAAAAATGAAACACTGAAGCGATGCCCGAGTGTTACACAGAATCTCCGAGGTTCACATTGAAACGGTTGGTGAGAAAAGTCGACCTTCGGAAAGAAAAGGCTGCTTATCAGCAGAGCGCACATCCACCTCCGCCACACAAAGGATCTCCAAGGTCAGCTCATCTCTGCTGTGCTGAAAAATCTGCAGCCTGCACTATTTGCATAATATATCCGAGAAAAACAGCGCAGCGCTGCACCCTATTGGTGGAGGAGGAACGAAATTTGAATAATCTATGCGGTAACGCCTCCACTGGAGCCTCAGCAGCACCGTCACGCATAACTTATGTAAAACGCTGCTTCCTAATAAGGAAATTCCGGTAACACAAGAACAATGCATTTTGTACAACTGGGTAAGAAATTTAAATATTCCTCCTACGACTATTTAATATCCAAGCCTAAACAAACAGTAAGCTCACCAAGGATTTACCTGATAAAATATATAACTATTCACACATTATCGAAAGTGGATCATTTTTCCACTTAAAAATAACTTTCATACCTAATCACAACTAAAGCATAACAGTACCTAAAACACTGCAGAAGCTTGAAATGTGATCACAGATTCAGCATACACAGTGCATGCTGACACTTGCTTGTAGAAAACGGAACGGCTGGCTATGAAATCACGATTTCTAACAGGTCTAGAAAATATTCATAAAAATACATCACATTAAATTTTTTTCCTAAACAAAAAAGTGCCATTATTTCAATCAAGAAACAAAATTAGTGAACCACTTCCATACAAGCCTCAATGTTCAGACAAGTACATGTTCTGAATATTTACTATCTTTAGTGAAAAACCAAAATAATTGAGCAAGGACAAGTTTTTATTTGAAAACTGAGACTAGTATAACGTTATAGTTCGTGCAAGCTGTGCAGTAATTTGGCAAACTAACATGAACACAGGTGTACGAGGTATAATAAATATTCAAGTCAGACCTGGCCCCAAATAATTTCCTTTCATTGGCAACCCCATGTACAGAGCTTGCCAGGTCAGAGCAAATAGGCATAGTCGCTTGTGAAAAATTAAATGCTTTGACCTGAACACACCAAAAAAAAAAAATTACAGGTTGTGATAAAATAAGATGTTTTCCATTAAATATTCCTTGGGGAAAAAGCTGCTTGGTTGTTAGTGAACACTTCTACCATACCACATGACCATCAAAAACAACATTCACAATGCTGGCCCTAACAATTATATTATACACAAAAGGGATAGTACAGAAACAGTGTATGCAGATTAGAGACTTTGTTCTTGATGAGCTCTTATCAGAGCAGGTACTGTACCAATATTTTGTATATGCATCCCTGTCAATAACGCTTGGAGGAAGGGGCATTTGGAAAAAGAGTTGTAGGCAGACCCAAAGCCACCGCAATGTGGAAAAAGGTCGGGGGTGTCCAAGGGTCCTTCTCTGGACAATGCTTAAAATACAGATGTAAAATAGTGCATTCAGAGTGATCCAGAATGCAGCAACATTTTGCATCCGAGAGTAAATAAAATGTTCTTGATCTCATGATTTAGGTGGGTAATATGTGAAAAATATAAAATGAAAAATCGCGCCTCTGATGATTTCATGCCGACTTGACCCATTTTCAAGTTTTATAGGATCAACTAATTTGTCAAATTCTTTAATATTTCAATTACTATTGTGAAGGTCGAGACCAGTGATTCTCAACCACTGGGTCGTGGCCCATTCGTGGGCGGCTAATTTTTCTTCAAGTTGAAGTTTTTTTTTTTTACTCGTAGTATTTTGCTGGGTTGCATCCAACGTCATAGCCGCCTCATTAAGCTACAGTCACACTACAGCTCGCAATGTTTTGTGATAGATTAATCAATGAAAATGAGGCATTTTGGTGGCGATTATACATGTGAGCTAAAAGTTGTGGTCACACAGTAGGTGAACATTTGACTGTCACGCCTTTGCACGCTTGAGTGTGGCACAGCTCGAGCGCTCACGGAACGCATTGTGCGCGCGCTTGCGACCCAGTTGTTATAGGAAACACCCGATACTGATTTGAGCGCAAATCAGCACGCACAGATATGGAAGCTGTTTTCACAGAGACTTTGTGAAGTATTATCAAGGTCACATGTTTCAAGCCATGTTTATAACACTGTTTAAATATTCTGCTTTAAGAATCTGCTTTCTGTTTTGCTTTTGTAAACATCACACCTGCTACTAAACACTCTTCCTGCACTTAGATCCATCTACCGCTGTCTATCTTGTGTCCTGATCACTAGATCGTTAACCCAGCCACATGTAAAAAGTTGTACGTCTCCATGCTCTTCCAGGTTTTCATCTGTTTGTCCATATAGAACAATGTCTGCAGCACCAGGTAGTTTGAGATGCCCGGGAACTCAATGGATGGATACATTTCCAACTCGTAGGAAAATCCTTCTTTGTTAGCATGTAAGGATCTATCCCACTGAGTGGTTTCTATACCCACTTCTTTTGAGTATACGTCTTGGTTTTAATAACTTGCTTGGTTGCTGTACGCAAACATGGCAATAAGTTCGTGTGTTAGTGGACCAGACTCCACTTTTGGATCATTAATCCCTTTTGACTGAGAATGACCTGCATACATGGTTTGGGTTCTGGCACATCCATACAGTTATAAATACAATACCTACAATTTAAAACAGTTTGGTTTTACTGCATTTCTTTAATTCCTGGGCTCCCATCTGTAACAGGGAGTGATGTTGCATTCTGTTAATACTTGGCAGGAGATTATTAGATTCTAATAGAATAGGTAAGCCAAAATAATTGGGGATCTTTTTTAATGGGCCCCGACTCATTACAAGTATGAACAGGTGGGCCTCAAAGTAGAAAAGGTTGAGAATCCCTGGTCTAGACCATCCTGGTACTCAACCCAGAAGTGAAAAAGGGTTTCGCTGCATGCACTCACTGCCATTCGCAACAATACATAAAACCACGTTCTACTGTAGACACTGGTCGCTAGATGGCAGCGTTGCGTGATGTGACCTTGATTCTGTTCCTGGCATCCTGGAATTGGAAAATGAAGAGGCATGCTATGAAGGAGTTTTCATTTCAAATCTACAGTGGTGCCTGAAAGTTTGTGAATTCTTGAGAATTTTCTATATTTCTGCATAAATATGGCTTAAAACATCAGATTTTTCACACAAGTCCTAAAAAGTAGACAAAGAGAAGAGAACCCAGTTAAACAAATGAGAAAATTATAATACTTGGTCATTTATTTATTGAGGAAAATGATTCAATATTACATATCTGTGAGTGGCAAAAGGAGGTGAACCTTTGCTTTCAGTATCTGGTGTGACCCGCTTGTGCAGCAATAACTGCAACTAAACGTTTGCGGTGACTGTTAATCAGTCCTGCACACCGGCTTGGAGCAATTTTAGCCCATTCCTCCAAACAGAACAGCTTCAACTCTGGGATGCTGGTGGGTTTCCTCACATGAACTGCTCGCTTCAGGTCCTTCCACAACATTTCGATTGGATTAAGGTCAGGACTTTGACTTGGCCATTCCAAAAAATTAACTTTATTCTTCTTTAACTATTCTTTGGTAGAACGACTTGTGTGCTTAGGGTCACTGTCTTGCTGCATGACCCACTTCTTTTGAGACTGAGTTCATGGACCGATGTCCTGACATTTTCCTTTAAAATTAACTGGTATAATTCAGAATTTATTGTTCCATTAATGATGGCAAGCCGTCCTGGCCCAGATACAGCAAAACAAGTCCAAACCGTGATACTGCCACCACCATGTTTCACAGATGGGATAAGGTTCTTATGCTGGAATGCAGTGTTTTCATTTCTCCACACATAACACTTCTCATTTAAACCTAAAAGTTCTATTTTCGTCTCATCCATCCACAAAACATTTTCCCCATTTTTCCAATAGCCTTCTGGCTTGTCCTTGTGATCTTTAGCAGACGAGCAGCAATATTCTTTTTGGAGAACAGTGGCTTTCTCCTTGCAATCCTGCCATGCACACCATTGTTGTTCGGTGTTCTCCTGATGGTGGACTCATGAACATTAATATAGCCAATGTGAGAGAGGCCTTCAATTGCTCAGAAGTTACCCTGGGGTCCTTTGTGACCTCGCCGACTATTACACACCTTGCTCTTGGAGTGATATCAGTTGGTCGACCACTCCTGGGGAGGGTAACAATGGTCTTGACTTTCCTCCATTTGTACACAATCTGTCTAATTATGGATTGGTGGAGTCCAAACTCTTTAGAGATGATTTTGTAACCTTTTCCAGCCTGATGAGCATCAACAATGTTTTTTCTGAGGCCCTCGGAAATCTCCTTTGTTTGGGCCATGATACACTTCCACAAACATGTGTTGTGAAGATCAGACTTTGATAGATCCCTGTTCTTTAAATAAAACAGGGT
>JAPEKO010000028.1:39756074-39767178 GCA_027576075.1 Cathorops hypophthalmus
GGAGGAAACCCACACGGACACGGGGAGAACATGCAAACTCCACACAGAAAGGCCCTCGCTGGCCACGGGGCTCAAACATGGACCTTCTTGCTGTGAGGCGACAGCGCTAACCACTACACCACCGTGCTGCCCTCAAGCTGAGGTATTACTGGGATATTGACTTGAAATAATAAAGTATTTTAGTATTTCATTCAGTAAGTGCATTTTTCCATTCCAAAGATAAAACCATCACTATGACAATTATGCCCATAAAACCAGTAGAGGCATAGACGCGTGCCATGGGTTTCTGAGCTTACTTTTTGTTCTTGACATTCTCACCTTTATCCTTTTGCTATTTACCTCTATCTCTCTTAAATGTAGCATTGCCATCCATATTTTGGATGTTCCAGCTCAAGTACACAATACTATAAATGTTATTCTGAAAAAGTTTCCTTCTGTATTTACACAGAGTTGACAGTTTAGTATGTACACCTATCTAGTAGCATGTGGTGCATTCTTTGGTCTTTAACAGAATACAGTATTTGTACTAACTATGCCACATGTTTTACTCAGTAATGATTCAGTTGTCATTCTTTTTTGCCTAATGGAGACACATTTCCTTGTTCTTCACTTGAAAACATCGGCACATACATCGGCACATCTTGAGCTGTTTTAGCCTATTCGAGCTGAAAGCTAAGTGATAAATGGAGTATTTTCAGGAGAAATTCTAATATTAAATTTGAATGTCGTTTGTCTTATTCTGGCCGAGTTTTAGTGTAATTTTCAACATTCTACTCTGATCATTGGTCCACAAGCTATTTTATTTGCAGGATTGACAATCACTTTTTTTTTTGAAAAAATAAAATGGTTGCCAGTCAACCACACAAGCACACTACCAACCGTAATCACGTTCAAAATCACCAAGCTCACTCCTTTTACTCATTCCATCATTCAGTTCAGTGATTCTAAAAATGCTGGTCTACCTGATTTATTCCATGTAACCACAGTTTTTGTTGAAGACTTGTTTGAATCACCATTTTTGTGAATGTAACAGCTTCAGTGTTAATGCTTAGAATGAGGGTAAATACAGTTAATTTGAAAGTTCATAGAATCTGAAAGTTTAGTCTCTGCACTTTGACAGAATGTTATATATCAGCAAAAAAATTAAGAGAAAAAGCCTTTATTTGTCACATGCACACTCAAGCACAGTGAAATTCGTCCTCTGCATTTAACCCATCTAAAGCAGTGAACACAGACATGCACACACACAAGTGAGCAATCAGCACACACACATACCCAGAGCAGTGGGCAGCTACATATACTGCAGCACCCAGGGAGCAGTTGGGGGTTAGGTGCCTTGCTCTAGGGCACTTCAGCCCATGGCTGCCTCATGTTAACTTAACCATATGTCTTTCAACTGTGGGGGGAAACCAGAGCACCCAGAGGAAACTCATGCAGACACGGGGAGAACATGCAAACTCCACACAGAACACAGAAAAGCCCCCGTCAGCCACTGGGCTCGAATCCAGAACCTTCTTGCTGTGAGGCAACAGTGCTAACCACTACACCGCCGTGCCGCCCACGTCATGCACTTCATGGATTGTTTCCATGGATGTGCTCTCAACCCCATTGATCTTAGAAATAAATTTGAATGCCTTGTCACCTGACTTCACTAATGTCCTTGTGACTGAACAAAAACAAATCCCCACAATTCTAAAATGAGATACACATATGGAAGTGATGCTTGGGTATCTACACTTTTGGTCAAGCGGTGTATTAAAAGGTCTGTTATCACTAGAAGAAACACGGCATTGTAGGGAACTGTAACTGCAAAATACACTGGCGCTACCAAAAAAAGTTGTGCACTCTACTATTTGGTTGGACCGCCTTTAGCTTTGATTACAGCATGTATTTGCCATGGCATTCTTTTGATAAACTTATGCAATGTTGCAACATTTATTTCAGTCCAGGGTTGTATTCATTTTTCATTGAGATCTTGTGTTGAGGATGGAAGACTCAAACCACTGCGTAAAGTCTTCTCCAGCACATCCCAAAGATACTCAGTGGTGTTAAGGTCGGATCTCTGGGGTGGACAATTCATATGTGAAAGTGATTCCTCATGCGTCCTGAACCACTCTTTCACAATATGAGCCCTAATTTTATGCCTGTGCCATCAGGGAAGAAAAAAATCCATTGATGTGATAGCCTGGTCATTCATTACATTCAGGTTGTCAGTTGACTTCATTTTATTGCCCCATAATGTTGCTGAGCTTCGATCTGACCAACTGAAGCAACCCCAGATCATAACATTGCCTCCAGAGGCTTATACAGTGGCCACTATGCATGATGGATGCATTACTTCATGCACTTCACTTCTTACCCTAACACACCTCTCACCCTGGAGTAGGGTCAATCTGGCCTTATCAAATCACATGACCTTTCTCCATTGCTCCAGAGTCTAAGCTTTATGCTCCCTAGCAAATTGAAGCTTTTGATTAGTCTCACTACCAAGTGGTTTTGTTTTGGTCACACAGCTGTTTAGTAGCAATCCTGTGAGTTCTCATCACTTTGTGAGTGTGAAAATGCTCTTAATTTCAATATTAAACAAAGGCATGAGCTGTACTGCCGATTTTTTTTTTTTTTTTTTATGATTTGACTTCACCAAGCATTTCAGTGATCTCTGATCATGGTCAGTCAGAATCTTTTTCCCACCACATTTTTTTTCCATGAAGTTGATGGTTTACCACTATTCTTCCATATTTTAATAATGCACTGGACAGTTCTTAACCCGATTCCAGTCATTTCAGCAACCCCCTTAGTTGTTTTCTTTGCTTGATGCAGGCCAATAATTTGACCCTTCTGAAACACAGTTGCATCTTTTCCATGAGTACAGGATACATCTTTTGACATGTTTGTTTAAGAAATGAGAAGCTACTCACTGCATCAGTTGGGGTTAAAAGAATTGTTGCCAGCTGAAACACATTAATCACTGCAGTAATTATCCAATCAAAGGCTCTTATGTATTTGCTTATTTAAATCCAAATGCCGACTTTTTTTGGTTGGTAGTGTAATATCTTTGCCAAAATAATGAGTTCATTAGTTAAATATATTTTAAGAAGCAAAGTGTGACTGAGCTATGATTTGTATTCCTCCAGTGTGTTAACAGTTCTTGGGGAAATATATTTTTTTTTTCATAGTGTCTGGGTGAAACACAGTACTGCAACTCATTTATACCCTTAATGGGTGGGACCTGGAAGCACAATGTTAATGGGAGGGAACTGGAAGCACACTGTCAAGAAACTAAATTCAGAAACACCAGGCACAGACACAAAATGTCATTAAAGAAACAGCAGTGGGTTTCCAAAAAGCCTCTTAACACTAAAAGCATCTTAACTAGGAGAGAGAGTGTTCATTGTGCTGCTTGCTCTACCATTTAATGATGATATGTGTGCTGCGATGCTTTTGGGAAACCCACCCCAGTTCATTAGTAGGTGCATCACTGGTGAGGCCCTACTGAAACTGATGTGGTAAAAATGATGGCCAAACAGTTTTCAAATATAGATCCTGTTCTCTTGTTTGAAAAGAAGGGATTGTTGGGGGTGAGCTAGTGGCTGAAGGAAAAAAAAGTGTCCAAAACCCAAATACCAGGTCTGGGATGAAACTTTTGGGATATCTTTTTTTTTGAGTGAGTGGATGTCTGTCATTTGATGAAACATGGGTCACAGGTTATAAGGTGTGCTAATGAGTGAGGAAAGGTTATTCAAACAAGTAATGGGAAGGTATGAATGAAATGAAATAGGTTAGAGGTTTGCAGAAGAGGCATGTTGTGCATCCAAACATATATTTAGCAATATTAGTGCAGTTCGTGAACTTAGCCATGGCGCACACAGGATAATAACAAGACAAGTAGATATTCCTCCTTTACCACAGGATTTTCCAGGACATTCATATGTGGAATGTTGTACACATAATTACACAAGACCAGCAAATTCAGTAGGCTAGATTATGTGGCCTATCTCATACATACTTGTACTGTATATTCTTGTTGTGCTGCTTTTTAAAATCCAGGATAGATCACCAATTCAATATCAGACTTCAAAGGTAATGTTTTACAAATATTTTCTGTTTTCTCTGTATTTGGTCCCAGGTATGGATCCAAACACCACCAATCCAAATGGCACAGATGGGGCTAAGTTTACAGACGGGCTTGGTCGAAGTCCTGCAGGCATGATCCTTCTCTCTCTCACTCTGTCTCTGCTGGCTGTACTAACCACAGCAATTAACTCCTTAGTCATCACTGCCATCATTGTCACTCGCAAACTTCACCACCCTGCTAACTACCTTATTTGCTCTCTGGCTGTGACGGACCTGCTGGTGGCCATCCTGGTCATGCCTTTTAGCATCATCTACATTGTGCAGGAGACATGGGTCATGGGTGAGGTAATGTGCACCATCTGGCTTAACGTTGACATCACCTGCTGCACATGCTCTATTTTGCATTTGGCAGCTATTGCTGTGGATCGTTATTGCGCCATCACAGATGCCGTGGAGTACTCCAGGAAGAGGACGTCTCTTCGGGCTGTTGTCACAATCAGTGTTGTTTGGCTCCTGTCCATTCTCATATCTCTACCTCCAATGCTTTGGAGACACTTCAAACAAGAAGAAAAGCAGGAGAACGAATGTCTCATAAGACATGAACACATTGCTTTTGCCCTTTACTCCACATTTGGGGCCTTCTACGTCCCACTTTTACTCATCCTTATCCTTTACTATAAAATATACCAAGCAGCTAAAATTATTTACCACAAAAGAAGGCCCAGCCCCATGAACAAGCTTGAGATAAATGGACACAAGATCCCTATGTGCTCTGACAGAGAAGAGCAAAGTCATAATGCACTCACCCTACCAGAGAAGTCAATGTCAGAACCCTCTACAGAGAGCAACAAGAAACACAGCCCTGCCACAAGCCCAAATTTTCAGCCTCGGTATGAGATGTCAATCAAAAGACAACGGATTTCAGGGGCACGTGAAAGAAAGGCAGCCATGACCCTAGGCCTCATTCTTGGGGCATTTGTCATCTGTTGGCTGCCATTCTTCATTCAGGAAGTGATTATTAGCATATGCAGCAACTGCGCCCCCTCCAATGAAATGACTACATTTCTGACCTGGCTAGGATACCTTAACTCACTAATCAACCCACTCATTTATACCATCTTTAATGAGGACTTCAAGAAAGCATTTCATAAATTGATCAAATGCCGAAATGAACTGTGATACAGAACAATGGAATATCATTGCTTTCATTGAACATGTTAAATATTGATGTGAAATTTTGAAAATGGGAGAGAAAATGAATATTTCTATAATGCAGGTGAATATTTAAAAGTGATGACCTTTGTTTGTCTGTAAAAATACACATATTGCCCATCAAAAGTTTGGAGACACCTTGCTGTTTTCAAGTGAATTTTGACTTTAAATGTTCCCAAACAAACTTTAAAACTGTGCAGGAGCAGTCACCCAACCTTTGCCCAGGATGTTCTGTGACGAGTCAGACTGAAAGGTTTGAGAGACAGAGGTGTCCACTGGCATGTTCTACAAGTGGTACAAGCTCTCTAAGTAACGTGTATTAAATGTGTCCATAGTTTGTATGAAGAAAGTGTGACTGTTTTTACTGCTGATACATTTACATTTATGTACATTGCTGAACATATACATTTATTCTCTTTTATATACACATTCACATACATTATGGCCAAAAGTTTGTCGATACCTGACCATCACAGTCATATGTGCACCTTCTCCAAACTGTTCCCACAAAGACCCTAAACACTGAAGTATGCCATTACCAGTTGAGTTAATTTGTATATGTCACAAACATCATACATGTAAGCTGGTGTATGAAAATAAGTCATCTTATGGGATTATAATAATCATAAATATTAAAGAAAAAAAATATGCTTGTATTTTCTGGGATAATTTTTAATATTATTAAATTTAATGTTATGTAAAGGTTATTTAATTTTTATTTAAACCTTTAATATATTTAAAGACATTATAGGATGTCGAGAAAATAAACATGCCATATACATGATACATCTGTTATTATATATGTTGTAACATATAGTCCTCAGTAATAATCAACATACTAACATTCATGCAATGCATTATTTTATTAGTCATGCAATAATTCATTTTTTTCTTATAAATATTTCTTGAATATGAAAGGAGACCTGTGTAAATAATTATTGCTGACAAATAATGACAAGGTTCATTTATTAGAT
Source organism: Cathorops hypophthalmus (assembly GCA_027576075.1). Taxonomy (NCBI): domain Eukaryota; kingdom Metazoa; phylum Chordata; class Actinopteri; order Siluriformes; family Ariidae; genus Cathorops; species Cathorops hypophthalmus. The sequence goes on from JAPEKO010000028.1 coordinate 39,762,335, forward strand.
GGAAATTCAGTGTATTGTCAATTTCAAGTTTGGTGCTGTGAAGTATGAGGAGGAAAAAAAAACTGTACAGATTTCTCTCAAACTACTCAATGAAATTTGCGCAATAGACATGTTTCCAGTGTTCATTCCACAAATCATATATTTTTCTTGCTAAATATAATGCATATAGTTAAAAATAAACAAATATAGCAATTCTGTGGCACCATGTGAAGATGCATGAAAATGCAAGTTCAACAGTGACTCCAGCTGCATATGACAAGAAGTGCAATCAATTTATTGTCTCTATAAAATTATCATTCAGTTCACAAGCCTCAGATAACAACAAGAACCCATGACCATTTGGAGAATTTTTATTAATTTATGCCTTTCAGAAACCAGAGGATACATATGCTTTATTTTTAAAGCTTGTGTTATCATCATTGCATAATATTGCTCTAGAATGATGTAACCCAGGTTCATGCAAGAGAATGAATGCAATATTAGCTGGACAGCTTTGCACCAATTTTAATTGCTGATAAGTATAATGATTATCCAGTTCTGGTTTATGAAATTGTTCACCTATTGTTTAATTTCCCTTCATATACTGCATATACTGTGCATGTCTTTGACATAAAATATGGAACAGAAATTCCTGAACTAATTTGCACTTGGAATATAGGTGTCCTGTACTGAGGTGAAAAGGTAACGGAAGGTAACAGATGAAAGAGTTCACACATTACTACGCATATTATTCTAAAATTCCATCCTTTCCATACAACATGCAGTCGATTTCACAACACACTCAACTCCCATCAGTTTTTTTAACAGGACAACAAGTTCCACAGACAAATCAATAAATATATTATGCAAGCTTTGATATTGACATTCTAAATGGAAAACAAGTTATAGACTTATCTAAAGTTTATGCTCACTGTAAACCGTGTGTGTGTGTGTGGGGGGGGGGGGTGTATAATGGCATGCATTTTTATTTCCAGTTGCTGATATTTTTAGGTCCAGTTGCTGATATAGTCCATGCTAAACAGACCAAGTAGGGCATAATGTCTTAGTGCTTATATCTACTACAAATACTCCTTTGTTTTCATAGCAATAGTGCAGCATACAAGCTAAATTAACAAAATAGCAAAGAAAAATAAATTAAATATTCTAGAAATTAATTAAATTTTAAATACATTAAATATAAATTACTATACTGTTTAAATCGTATTAAGAGAAATAAAGATGGTTAACACAAATCATTAAAGAACTGTGCGTGTAATATTATATATATCTCCAGTATAATTATTAGCATAAGTGCTGGTAGTAAAACTTGCCCTTTGAAGTGTAGAGGAATTATTGTTAAGAATCTAGATGCATAGTTATCCCCTTAAAAGGGACGCCAGCTTTTCTGTTTGTTTTTTTTTTTTCATTTTTATCCTACCATTGACAGAGAAGCTGGCTAGAGCCATAGTAGAAATATCTGTGCTCTCATGCATTTGCTAAAGAAAACATAAGCCTATCAGAATTAGGCAGGTCATCCCAAAACCCTAAACACTTAGAGTTTTAATTAGTGTGTGCTGTTGGTGGACCAGTCATAAGGCATGTAGCTAACTTTAACTTTCCCTGTAGATAGAAGAGTTTTCAGACTTGTCTTCTTTTCAGATGCCCTCATATGGTTTAAAGCCCAGTTCAGCAACTGCATAGGAGAACACAACTTTTAAAAGAAGACCTTGTACATGCTACAATATATGCAGCTTGAAATGTTTAGCAAAAGTTTCAAGCTCAAAGAAAAGAGCATTGACTCTCAAATTGGCTCAAGCTTTTGAATCAGGCTACCTTTTCATCAGTGTCTCCAAAATCTGTCTTGTACCATTTGAAGATCTTGCTAAGCTTCACCTCTCTTTTCACAGAATTCACAATGCAGCCATCATCAGCCTCCAGAAATGCTTCAGCAGCAGTTCGCAGCTGACTGTTAATGTCCTGGTGAGAAACATTTAGACTATAATAATAATAATAATAATAATATGAAATCAACAAGCTAATTAACTCAGAAATAAACATGCAGTTCACCTGTGGGGTATAGATCCTAATGGATGGGCAGCTTTTCGAACCACAGTTCAGTGCAAAATGAATTAGAGGCTCTGCTTCAGGAAGTGCAACCTAATGAAGTATCAAAAAACATGCGAATGATCAAAATGAAACTCATTGTCTTTTAAATGGCACGGCTACTACTACAGCATATTACTTTGTGTTACTTTATACAGTCATCATGTTTTCTCCTTCTATTTGAATAACTCAACTTAGTAAAAAAAATGCATTACATTAAATTAACAGCATTATATTAAATTAAAATCATAATGTATTAAAAATACAAGAATTTGTATTGGGTAATTACTACATATTCCTCTGATCTTTAAAATACTGATAATTATTAATATTATCATCATCAAGTGAACTGTGTACATTTTCTAGTTTTGCTGCTAGAATAGATAATGCAGTGCCCCTGAGAAACAAATAGTCAAAAAGACATTAGTTAGGAACAACTAGCTATTAATTATCCTATTGAGGACAGCTGTACAAAGAAGTGAGGCTGAGAATGATTGTTGTTGCTTCTTAGATGCATGGAATTATTAACTGATGGATTAATTTAGACAATTAAGAAAGGACTTCTTAAATGCTGAGATTATAAAGCACTATAGACTGCCCCTTCTAACAACTTTACACAAGTGTTAACAGCAGATACATTTCACCTGTAGTCTCGGGTCATTATTTGAGAAGGGCTTCAGAAGTTGTGCTACTCCTTTCCTATTTCCCCGCAGCACTCCATTCTCAATATCCTGCAGTGTGAACACCTCTCCTCCAATCAGGTAGCTCACAAAGTTGAAGAACTGCACAATGATATGCATTTTTCATTTATAATCTGTTATTTCAAAGCCACATACAGGTACAACCCCAATTCCAAAAAAGTTGACACACTATAAAATGTAAATAAAAACAGAATGCAATGATTTGCAAATAATTTATGGTTTTGTAGTAAAAAAAAAAAGAGTGCAGGTGCTAAACTGGCCTGCCTGTCTCCCATTGAAAATGTGTGTCGCATTACGAAGCCCAAAATGCAACAGTGGAGACCCTGGACTGTTAAGCAATTGAAGTCATATATCAGGCAAGAATGGGAAAGAATTCCATGTTCAAAACTTCAACAGTTAGTATCCTTAGTTCTCGAATGCTTTCTGAATGTTGTTAAAAGAAAAGGTGATGTAACACAGTGGTAAACATGCCCCTTGTCCCAACTTTTTTTGAATTTGTTGCAGGCATCAAGAAGATTCAGAACAAGTGTATATATTTATAAAAAAAAAAACAACAACCACTACCACCAACAACAACAACAACAACAATAAAGTTTATCCATTTGAACATTAAATATCTTGTCTTTGTATTCTATTCACTTGAATATAGGTTGAAAAGGATTTGCAAATCATTGTGTTCTATCTTCATTTACATTTTACACAGCATCCCAACTTTTTTGGAAGTAGGGTTGTAAAATAGGATAAAATTTCATCTGAGCTTCCAAGACTAAAACAAAGCATCTTCTTACCCGGTACCTCTGCCACATGTTTTTGGGGAAGCCAAAGCGCAGGTAGCCATGGATAACCATGGCATTGTAGACATTGATGAAGAAGGCCAACCTCTCATTATGACTCAGAGAGAGCAGCTCCACATGCTGTAGGGCCACAACCAGATCACAATACCGTTCATAGCATGTGCTTTTAGGTATGGCCTTATAGTCCACTAACTGTAGAAAAAAAATAATAAAAACTCCTCATAACATACAGTAGATTAATGAAGATTAGTTACATCAAACCCACTCCATTTGAAACAAGTTAATGTAATGTTAAGTAAATAAAGTAATGTTACCCGTTTACATTAAACTTGTTGAAATACTGCATGTTAGAACAGGGTAGTTAGTACCTTGCCATCAGCAGAGAGGTGATCAGAGTACAGTTTCGTGATCAGATTCCTCAGGACCTCAGATAATTCAGAAGCTGTCATTGCTGAAATAATGTTAATAAATATTCTTTATTCTTCATTTACTAAAATGGAAGGGAAATAACGCATGAGCATGTACAGAACAGTAAAGCACCAAACTGGAGAGTCTGGATGCGTGCAGATTAATAAACACATGCAGCTCTAGAGGAGAATATGCACTTAAATGGAGTGGGTTTGGTGTGTTAATACAGAAAAAGATATTTTTTTTTTTAAAAATGAACAAATATGATATTTATCTACACAAGCACAAAAGACAAAAAGTCAAATAGCCTCACTGTAGAGGATAAACGCATTTGCACATACACCAGTGACCGTAAGCCTCTATATCCAACAAGAAACGCAACTGTATGCAAGTTTTATGTAAGATTGTTTGGGGCCAAATGCTACCATTTCTACAAAGTGAGTAATGCATTGTACCTTGAATAAGGTGCTACTGTTACCCAACTGCTTTTTCCAACCAAGGCAGGAAAATACAGTAATTAAGGCCTGATCACAATGTTCTGTTCGATCACACCAGTTTTTATTCTGCACTCTGCAAGGAACACAAAATAAAAAGTTTCCCTAAAGGTTCTCTTTGGTTTGTAGAAACCTATGACAAAAGGTTTCCTATGAACAAAAGGGTTCTATATAAAGCCCCATTAAAAGACTAGAACCTTTAAAGAACCCTCAGGGACCCTCTATTTAAGAAAATATTTTTTAACAAATGGGCATTTTCACGGTATCGTAGAGCGCTGGGGTTGCACTGAAATTGGCCTTATATTTCCAATATCTAAACATATTAGGTAAAATGTCATATACGGATAAATACATGATAGAATGAA
>JAPEKO010000028.1:40204641-40215643 GCA_027576075.1 Cathorops hypophthalmus
CAGCTGGGATAGGCTCCAGCTTGCCTGCAACCCTGTAGAACAGGATAAAGCAGCTAGAGATAATGAGATGAGATGGTGGGAAAGATGATGAGAGTGCATTCTTTTATGACCCCCCCCCAAAAAAAAAAAAATTCTTTTAAGAATGTCGACCTAATTCACTCTAGAATCCCCAATTTCAAAAATCACCTGTAACATATATACTGAATATCGCCACAGCTGTGGTTACTTACGCTAATTCACAGCCATGCCGATATTCAGTATAACCACACTCTTGGTTTGGTGATATTGCTTAAATATAAGCCTGTAATAGTTCTGTTTTTATATTCACTCCCCATTTAATGAAAAGGATTGGCTGTAATCATTCAGCATGTCCAATCACCCACATCATGACTCAACCTGTTAAAGCAATCCCGTGCTGATCGCCTGAATCGAGAAATGATCTGCGCTGAAGATGAAAGCTGTCTGATTTTTGAACCAAAGATGATGAAAGCATCCTTCGCAAAACTGAGATGTTTGCTGTGATCAAATAGAAACTCCTCCAAGCCTTCTCAGGGATGTGATGATGTGTCAATTTACAAATACTGACTCCTGGTCTGGTGCGGGAGGAAAACCGAGAGATCATTCCCATATTACAAAAGGGTATTTATATACGCTGCCAGTCAAAAGTTTCTGAATGCCTAGTGTTTTTGGTTAAACTTTAAAGGATATACACAGAACCTTTATTTTTAAATACATTTCTGAGTGGATAGTATCTCCATCCTTGACTCTTGTACAGTATGCTGCATAAATGGGAATAAAAAAAATTTTTTGAGAGTTAAAATCGACCGCAAAGTTGGCATTGGAGCTGCCCCGCTGAGCCAGCCAGCCCTGAGCATGTGACGTCACTGCGGTAATCGGTTTTAAGGCCGAGACCCTTGACAGCTATAGACCAAAGTCATGTAAATAAAAATTTATGGTGAAAGTAAAAAATCCCATTACCAACTTGCTCAACTAAGACTGATTTGATTTCATTAATTGTGGGTTGACTCTCATTAAAATTGTATAGGTGCTATAACTTATGCAACATACATGTACATGCATGCACTTTCACTGATAAAATGTAAAAGGCTAATTAAATAATCAGATGAACTGAGACAATCACATTCTGAAGCAATTTAATCAATCTTATACCAGTAACTTAAATACACAATACAAGTTACATGTATTAATCTAAATGCAGGTAAACAATGTGTTTTTGTTGTTTTATATTCAAATGAGAATCGCAGCTTACCCATCTGTGTTCTCACTTCTTGAAGGCTGATCTTGTGGCAGATTGTTTTGAAACAATCTGACTTTCAATTGTTTGTTCAGTTCTTTGTTCATTCACTTCTTCCATGTAAGGATGAGATGGCAACAATATTCAATGAAGAAATCAGATGGCTGCTCCACTCATTCTCCATTTTCTCCACACTGAGTACTCTGCCGTTACTGCTCGGCTCAGGCAATTACTGAAACCCAGGATGGAACATAATGTCACCAGTTTTAGCAACAACCATGGGGAGGTCACTGCCCGAGCGATATGCCTGGTCTTGTTCCATCCTGGGCTTTACCAACAACCCTTGGCTCACACTCCGGGAGAGCTGGTGCACCTGAACTTACTTTATTTTCAAAAAATAAATAAAATAAGTGCTTTTCTTTTCTTGTAGTTAGTGTGCTTGCAAAGCGAGCACACTATTGTTCTCTGATGCATTTATTATTAAGCTTTATTAGTGTGCTTGCAAAGCAAGCACACTATTGTTCTCCAATCATTTATTAGTGTGCTTGCAAAGCGAGCACACTATTGTTCTCCGAGGCATTTATTATTATTATTATTATTATTATTATTATTATTATTATTATTATTATTATTATGCTTTTTCTTATTCTTTTCCACTCACTTTTTTGAGCCGCTACTCCTCCTGGGGCATTCAAGTTAGAGATGCCGTTCCACTTCTCACTTGTCTGGCCTGTAATGCAGATGTATGTTTGTATACAGATTTTTGATATGCCTTGTTGTTCTCCCATAATTCGTGTTTTACAAAAAAATTTTCCCCATTGAAATGAATGGGTGAGCGACACAAAACACAGATTTTTTTCCTTCTGTAGGCCAAACTGTAAGGTGTAAAGTCATGAAACATGGTATACTGATAGACGAGTGGACCCTGATTGATTTCCTGAAGTTTCATGTTGGTATGTCTCACAGTCTAGCGCCACCAACTCATTAAAATCTTACATGCATTCATGCATGTAACTTTTGATCCCTACGTCAATTTTCATAATTCTGGTGCCGTTGGAATCCTTGGAGATAGCCGATTCCAGTGCACCCTATGATGTCATTTTGGACCAATTAGATTTTCCGCCATTTTGAATTTTGTCCAAAGTGAAGGTTGAGTGACCCTGGCCGCATGTGTTGTCTGATCATCACAAACCTTGGCAGACATGATCTCGAGTAGATGCAGAATGACAGCTATTCGTTTTACTCTCATTCATTGAAGTGTTCACCCGTGGCAGCCAATCAAATTTGATGGCGAAGCCACCAGACAGGAAGTGAGCTCATATCATGGAAATCCTTTGACGTATCAAGACCATATTTAGTGGCATGACTTTGGACACCATCCAAACTAGTCTCATCAAATATGTTTTTGTTTGGCCACTAGGGGCATCACAATTAACAGAAACATATTTTGGCTCATATCTCAATGCTTTGATGTATCAGGAACATATTGGGTTACATGACTTGGGACAGCATCCCAAGTAGGCTCGTTTAGTTTGGTGTCATTTGGCCACTAGTGGGTGACACAATGAGCAAAAATGTGTTTTGGGTCATATCTCTTTACGGCTTTAGAATTACATCTCAATTTTCATGTTAGTGATGCTCTGGGATATCCCTGTAAAGAACCTAGACAGCCTGTCATCTCCATATGAGAATCTGCCTTGTGTCTTGGCCAAACTTTTGCGTGTTAACACAAAACTTGTTGTGTGGGCGTGCGGTCACCTCTCTTGCTGGGTCACCATGGCAGAGCACCTGTGCAAGCACACTTTTGCATTTTCTCCAGAAATGCATTCTAGTTTTATTTAATTGTTGTTACTGCACCCTCTTTCAATATGGGCTTATAGCCAATGCTCCTCAACAGATCAGAGGTCTCATATGAGTCTTCAGTAAAATCTGCAGAGGAGAGACCACTTCGTAGGTGCCCAATGTCCCCATGAACTTCTCGCAAAACGCGTCCAAATCTTTGCAGTTTGAACATTCTTGGGCCACAAATGCAACATAAATCCACTTTGTCGTGTTGCTGTACTGACCAGCAACGCATTTAAGTGGCATGGTGATAAATTGACTCAAAATGGGGGATCGGAGTTGCAGTCAGCTCTGTGTTTTAGTATAGCGGAAATGGCGACGAGACCAATTAGACTTCCTGCGATGACGTTGCGGACGTCAAGGTCATTCACTCTGACCGCTTCCTATATGAATCACTTTAATCGTAAAAAATGATGGTATTAGATTTATTGTTAACATGTAAAACTATTCCTGTGCCATTCTTGAGGTCTCAAGGCATTTATAAACAAGTGAGGCCATGGTTCTGCGTATATGCTTTAATAATGCTACTACCCTCAATCACATTCTATAATAATTGAGAGATGCATCACAACAATCGTTTAATTCTCATCTCAGCAAAAAAAAAAAGGGGGGGTGGGGGAGGATGTGGACCAGGATATGGCTGCTGAGGAGAAAAAGGGGGTGACGGAGCTCCTGAAAGGCTTTCTTTTGTTAGATCCTGAAGTTTGTACTGTTTTACCCTCGGGTTCCACAAGTAGTCATGCTCTGTATATGAATTGGATCAGATACATTTAGACAATCTCTATTACAACTCACAAAAAAAAAAATCATGAGACGCACATCACTTTAACTTGACGCAAGAGAGCTAACATTATCCCTACGTAGCTAGTAATAACTTTCCACTGACTATGTTAGCAAAAACCACCGCTAGTTGGCTAAATCCCATTCAATCTCTATGGAGCGGTGGTTAACTAACGGCAGTTTACACTTGGCTGAAAAATTTATATTTTAATTACAACCTGAGCACACAAAATGGATGTCTGTTGGTTTTCTAAGCATTTGATAAGGTAAATTCACCACTTTGGGTTTATGCACAAGTTAGCGGTATAAAAAGATACAAGTTCTCTCTCTTCGCTCCACTGTCGCTGAGACTCCACCATCTTTGTTGAAAATTTCAGAAGCTGTGAGGTGGTCATGTGATTTGCTGCTAGCACTCTGATTGGATGATCTTAAGTTGGGCAAAGCGATCAACACTGTTCAGATAGAAATTGTTGCCCAGTCTCAATGGGAAAGTGTCGAATGTGTATGATGTAATGTTTGAGTATTTGTTGAAATGTGATTTGTTGTCCAAGTCATAATGAAAAATATCAGATTTGCATGTTTGTTCTTGGTCTGTAGTGGGAAGATGACTCACGAAATATTTTGAGTAAAATTTAGAATGGCTGCTTGTATAAACAAGTCTTAAATGCATAATCCAGATCTGGTCTTGGCAGTGCTGAAGGGCTCAGGAGTGAACAGCAGAAGAGTCACTGTAGGTGTGGTGCTGTTCCACGTGCTCGATGGGCTGAGCTGCGTCTCCTGGCTCTGCAGTTTGCCATGTGCCAGCAACATTGCTGGAGGCGCTTCTATACATCACCACAGAGTGAAACTTCACTTCTGGGGTAAAAGATAACATTTAAAGTGATGTCTTAAGATTCAGGTCAAAGATTTGGAAAAGGATCCTGTTGACTTTTGAATGTTTCTATCTTCATGCAGAACTCAAGCACTGCCAGATGCAATGTCACAGACCCTGAAGAGCCTGGAGGACAACTACCTAAAGATGAAGATGAAGATACTGGAAGGGGTTCCTCTGGATAATCTCACACCTCTGTCTGTGGACACTGAGAGATTAATAACTGCGACGTGCTACAGGCCGTCTTTGGTATGCAGGTTGTACGTGGCTAAAAAAAAAACACCAAATGAAGCATTAACTTTTAGCATCACAATTTGATCATGGGCCCCTTTTTTTTTCTTTCCCCAGATTTATGAGGCTTTTTCAGGTGACATTCTGCCAGAGTCCTCATTCATGTATGTTTTTAATTTATTCTGGAGATGATTAAGCTAATTATTTCAATTGCCTGTGAAATTTGCAATCGATTGTCATGTTTTTGTGTTAATTGTGACCGTCAAAAGGCCTAGTGGTCTTGATGACAGCCAGACTTGCCAAGCTAATGAGTTGTTGAAATTGAACACCACAGGCGAAGGAAACCTCAACGAGAATACAACAGGTCCTCAGGTGTGTGTGTGTGTGTGTGTGTGTGTGTGTGTGTGCGTGCGCGTGCACGAAGTATTCGATTTAAAAAAAAAAAAAATCAAAGTTGGGTCAGCATTTACCCAACACACACTTTACTAATGCTTTGCTTGGAAGAGGTTTAATTCCTCAGCAGATGAGTAAGAAGAACTCTGATTTTTGATTACTTTTGGGAACTTGTGCTAGTTAAGGTTCAGTCATGAGTGCCGACTAATATGGAGGAAACAAATTCTATGAAAATGTTCAGTCACTGATGCAGATTTTCCTTCTTCCTCTGTTTGTGGACAAAACTGGCAGCATGATTCTGCCACATCATCTAAAACTGCCAGCAGTAAGAGACATGGAGGCATGCCTCATTCCAGCCAAAACCCAGGAGTCTCTAGTGAGGCCAAGCCTGGTAAGAAGCATGAAAAGCCACATTGGCTGTGCACTAAAAACTTTGTGTATATGCTCACTGAGCACTTTTATTAGGAAGACCTACTCATTCATTTAGCTAATCCTGTGGCAGAAGTGCAGTGCATAAAATCCTGCAGATTAGCAGTTTCAGGTAACATTCACATCTACCAGCAGTATTGGGGGGGGGTGATCTCTCTGATTTTGACTGTGAAGGTGTCAGATGGGCTGGCTTGAGTATTTCTAGAACTACTGATTTCCTGGGATTTTCACACACAGCAGTCCCTAGAGTTTACTCAAATTCATGCAATAAAGGAAAAAACATCCAGTGAGCAGCAGTTCTGCAGATAGAAATGCCTTGTTGATGAGTGAGGTCAGCAGAGAATGGCCAGTCTGGTCTAAGCCAAGACAGGCTACAGTAACTCTGATAACCCCTCTGTACAATTTTCGTGAGCAGAAAAGCATTTTGGAATACACAACATGCCCAACCTTGAGACAGATGGGCTACTACCAGAGTAGACCACGTTGTGCTCCACTTCTCAGCCAAGAACAGAAAGGCGCTCACTGCAGGCTCACCAAAACTGGATACATGGAACCTGGTCTGATGACTCTCAATTTCTGCTGAGCTTGGGTCAGAACTTGGTGGCAACAGCATGAATCCATGGAGACAACTTGCCTTGTGTCAGCAGTCCAGCGTGGTGGGGGTGGTGTCATGGTGTGGGGAATGTTTTCTTGGCACAGTTTTGGGCCTATTAATACCAATCAATCATCACTTGAATTCCACAGACTGTTTGAGTATTGTTGTTGACCATATGTGTCCCTTCATGGCCATAATTTACCAGTCTTCCAGTGGCTACTTCCAGCATAATGCACCATATCACAAAGCAAAAGTCATCTCGAACTGATTTCATGACCAATGAGTTCAGTGTTCTTCAGTGGCTTTCCCAGTCACCGGATCTGAATCCGGTTGAACACTGTGTACTTTGGGATGTAATAGAACTGGAGATTCACAGCATGAAGGTGCACCTGAAAAATCTGCAGGAATTGCAGTCATGGCAACATGGACCAGAATCTAAAAGGAATATTTCCAACATCTTGTGGAATCCATGCAATGAAGAATTGAGGCTTTTTGAGAACAAAGGGAAGCCCTAACCAGTATTTAAGGTGTTTTCACACTTGGTCCCTTTCAGCCCTCAAAACGAACTCTGAGTGGTCAGTCAGCATTTTTTGCACATATATGAACATGCTAAATGAACTCTGACTCCTGAAATGAACCAAGCTGAGACCACCTTGGTATGTGGTCTCAGTTCAGGTCACTTCAGTACCCCATCGTAGTTCACTTAACTTGCGCGTTGTGAAGAAGTGCTCTAGGTTTTCTTCGCCTTTTATCATTTTGTATTTTAGCCCTCTAGGCTTGCTGTAGAAAGACCGTAAATATGCTCCAAGAGAAAGCTACCCATCATCGGAAACAATAAAGGTCTAGGAGCTCCAGAGGAACTATAGTGTGAACAGAAAGAGGCCTGAGGCTCCATCGGAGCTGAAGTGGACCAGAAAGTGAATTTGGTCCTCTTTCAAATAAACTTGGTGTGAACACCCTTAGAACAGAGTCCCTTTTCTGTGGGTCCAAATTTTGGTCCACTTTAAAAGGACTGACTTTTTTTTTAATAGAACAAAAATCACATCTCAAACACCCTTGATATGTATTGTTCCTGATTAAAGTGTTCGGTGAGTGTAACCTGTACCATGTCTTCGTATTTCAGTTTTGTTGAATGGTGTTAATCTACCAGGTACTAGAAAAAAATTTCATTTATATACAATCTTCAGGTTCTCCTAAAGACCTCAATAGCACTGATGCCTGGTTTGATGCAGAGGAAGAACTTGGATGTGACGGTCAGAATGGTCAAGAAGACGACAAAGAAACAGGGAAGAGAGATCAAGGGGACTCAAAGAAGGAACAAAATGGTGGGGGGTTTTTAAACAAATGATGTGAAATTTGCATTGATCCCCCCCCCCCCCCCCCCCCCAAAAAAAAACTCCTTAAGTTTGAACACAACCCTAATGTACTTCATTTGTATTTTGTTGTAGTGGATACAAATGGAAAGAAAGACCAATGTTTCTTGCTTTGTGTCTCAAACTTGTCAAACTGTGTTACTGAGGTGAGGATGATGGCAAATTTAAGCAATGCCATGTATGATGCAATCTTTGAGTAAGCCATCAGGATGATCTCCAGATGGGAGCATCACTCATCAAATTATTTCCTGATTGTAGCGTGAGCTGCTGCTCTGGTTTGCGAAGTACGATACCAGTCAAGTGTCCCTTTCCAATTTTGGTGACACCAGGTAAGGCTTTTTAGCATTATGTGATGTCATGATTGTGTCAATGTAAAGGAGCAGTGGTTGTTACAGTATATTCTAATGGCACATAAGGGAATATTCATTGGGTGGGGGGGAATGTATGATTTGGCATTTGTTTGACATGTAAACTTGGTCAAATTTATGTCTTCCATGGTTGTGCTTCTTTAGAGTTGCAATAGTGAGTGTGAGAAACCCCAAGGATGCAGAGGCTGCAGTTAGGGAAATGAATGGCCAAGCCATTCAAGGCCACACTCTCCATGTGGAACACGTCCACAAGTCTCCTGCAGATGGTCAGGCCACCAGCAAAGAGTCCTGCGTTCAACTTTCCCCAGCTGCCCGTAGAACAGAAGTGCTGATCACACGCAGCTCAAATAACGTTCGTGCCTCTCGAGTGAGTATAACGCAGCAGACACTTTCAGAGATGAGAGAAATCAAGGCTCTATATTGCCACAATGCATGCATTTCTGAGTTTATGACGCATCCCTACCACCCAAGTCCACTGGAGTAGTTAACTTTGTTCTATTTTATTTACTTCTAAGCCCCTCCGCTGCAGTCTGGATAAGCTTACCAACATATGCAGTACACCCACTGCATCTGGTACCTGTGTGCCACAGCACTATGGCACCATGGGAAGCTTCGACACAATCATGGCCCAGTTATCAGGGCGCCACCCGAAAATGGGCAGACAACGGCTCGTCAGCGCTTTGCTGGAGCTGCAGGCAAAGCATCGTGGTGTCCTCAGTGGCCTGCCCCTCAGAGATATAGTTGATATGACTTCGGAACTTCTCACTCACTCAACCACAAGCTAAACAAGACTAAGGTCACGTTGTTTGTTTGATTATTTGTCCATGTTTAGTTCTTTCAGGCATTTAATAGCCTTGTTATTCTAATTGTTTGTGGGTTTTTTTTTTTTGTTTAATTTGTGGATTTTCAGAAAGTGTTGTTACCTGGTAAACTTTCTATGTTGAGCTAATGTGTACTGAAAAGAAAATGTGGAAATTGTTACTTTTTTTTTTTTAGTAGGTTTGCCCTGTTAGGACTCAAACATAGAAAATGGTCTGTTCAAGACTGTTCATTATACAGTGTACTGTCAGTTTCTTAGAAACCTCTAGCTTGCACTTGTACTAATTGCCCATTTCATCAGGTACACCTACCATACAAGTCTACTGGCTGGAATCCATTTCTTTTCAGTTTGTCGACTGCTGCAAGTCATTTGAGAGGATGGAGGGGCACAAAATACACACATCTAATTAGCTACACTTAGTAATTAAACCAGAGAACAGATTAACTTGTAATCGTGTAGATGTACCGATAAAGGTATAAATCAAGGTATGCTTGCTTAATTAACTGGCAGTCCACGGTTTAGTTTTCAGTACTATGTATATAGTTGGCCAGAAAGGTGAATCACATGGCAACTGTTTTTTGCTTTGGAAAAGGAAAACCAATTTCCTTATGTTCCATTATTAATAAACATTCTGTGCCTGAAGTGTAACGCTGATGTCTGAAGTATGTGACTTTCTGAATAGTTTCATTCCTGTTATCTATTTTTCTGATTTTGTATTATTACAGCTTTTTTTAATCAAATGAAAGAGGAAACCTGTCATTTATATGGTGAGAATTTGCAAATATGGATAAAGAATATAATTTAATTCATAGTAAAGAGTCCACACTTTTGACTGATTCTGTATGTGAAAATAGTGTTGGAATTTACACTCCTGGAAAATTTTAGGAACATTTCCATGATTAATACTGGGGAGGGTTCCCTTTGCTCTCAAAACAGCCTTTTTTTGTGTGGGTGGGTGGCATCGGTTCCAGAAGATTTTTGAAACCTTCCATTGAGATTCTGGTCCATGTTGACTTGATTGCATCATGTGATTCCTGCAGATTCTTCATCTGCACTTTCATGTAAAGAATCTCCTATTCTACTACATCCCAAAAGTCTTCTATTGGATTCGGATCTGGTGACTGGGAAGTGATGTGTTGCGAACAAGTATGAGCTGCTAGCCCATAGCTCCAAGCAGATTTTATGCATTGCACTGCTGCCATATGATTGGCTGACTTAATTGCATGAATGAATAGGTGTACAGGTGTTACATTTGATTTTAAAGTACTGACTGTCGGTCCTGCTTAATTACAGAAATGAGCCATATAACTTGCTGTTAGGGTTGTCAACTCCGTGTTACCAAATTCCAGGAGATTTTTAACTGCACTGATATTTTAACAATCTTTTATATTCAGTAGCCTGGTCAGGGTTGCTGTGGATCTGTAGCTTGTCCTAGGAACACATCCTGGATGGGATGCCAGGCCATCACCAGGCACTTGGGGGAAATTTACAGTAGCCAGTCCACCTAACTGCATGTTTGGGAGGTAGGAGGAAATCTGAGGAAATTCACATGGACAAAATTCATGTACATGCACAGATGGGGGACACTGGACTTGTACCCACTACACCTTGTGCAGCACTAAAATGTCTTGCTTGAAATGGCCTATTTAAAATTCATTTGGCAACAGTAGTTGGAATTAATTTTGCCTTTTTTCCAACTCTTCGCATTGTATATTAATCCATTTAAGCTGTATTATTAATAAACTATGAATCCCCTTTAGTAGCCAGGTACATTTGGCAGAATCGGTTTTCAAGATGCATTAGGATTTTGAAAGACAGAGTTATAGCATAGAAAGAGACAAGACAGCCAAAGAGGAGGGAGAGAAAAGCCCAGGGTAATTCCAGTTAGTGTTTTCGAGTAAAAACTGTGTGGAGTCTACATGTTCTCCCCATATCTGCGTGGGTTTCCTCCGGGTGCTCTGGTTTCCGCCACAGTTCAAAGACATGCGGTTAGGTTAATATGGGACGGCCTTGGGCTGAGGTGCCCTTGAGCGAGGCACCTAACT
>JAPEKO010000028.1:45149525-45160856 GCA_027576075.1 Cathorops hypophthalmus
GGCAATGTACTACAGCGTTTTGGGTCATTTCCAGTGAATCGAAACGGCGCCGTGTTTATGGAGATTTTTTTTTTAAATGACAGCGTATTGGGTGAGGCCGCATACTCGTGTAGACGGGGCCTAGGTTTTGAGGAAGGAGTATTTCAAATTTGCATATTCATAGGTATTTTGACTGCTTATTATGAATGTATATAACTGCTTTGCCCATTGTAGTAGTTTCCTGGTTAAAATAGTAATGAAACAATGTATTATTTCACTTAACTAAGTAGCTATTAACTAGTGGCTATTGTTATTTCTGCAAATCAAGGCTAATTTAAAATGTATTATGTATATGATTGCAGAAGAAGAGGAGTATTATCCAAAACTTTCAGCCAAAGAACTGGCACGGCACTTTGAGAAAACCATTGAGGAAGCTGCCCCAAATAAGAAAATTAAGGTAATTACCCATCGTTATAATTATTTTTCTTAGTCCTCTGTGTTTGGGGCTATCACGTACAGGATGTACACAATAATTACCAACCATCATACTACTGATTACCATTAATTAGGACCATTATTTTTGTATTTTCTATGTCCATCTACTTTGAAAAAAAGAGCTTTGAGCAAAAAGGGCAAAGAAGTATTTAACTTGATTGCCCAATCATATCAGACATTTTAGCTGTGATAAAAATGGGCTCAGATACCTCTGCTGAATAATACAATCACATTTTCTTTCCCTATAAAAGACTGAACATAAAGTCACCCATTCTCAGCAGGCCTCAGATGTAAATGTATTCCATCAGGCTTTCATGGATGACATATCTGTCCTATCAAACGAAACAGTAGAAGCTTCTGGAACAGATTCATGGCATTTAAGATTTGTGCCTTCTAATGATGAAGAAGACTTGGATTACTTACCTCCTCCACCACCAGATTTACTGGAGGATCTCTCTGAAGACATAGATTTCCCAGAGCCCCCTGAACCAACACCCCCAAAGAAGCACATCATTCACAAAGACCAATACTGTAAACAGAGAGAACTAATGGAAGTGAAGCGCCTGTGCAAGCACATTCACCCTGATGTTAGGAAAGACCTGGAGCAAGATTTATATAATGAGGTAAATGAGATGGACACGGAAGAGGAGATGGTAGGTGATGTACAGGATGCCATACACCAGTTTGAACACAGCATTAGTAGCCCGAACAGGAGCCCAGAGAGAGAATATCTGGAATGGGATGAAATCCTGAGAGGGGAGGTACAGTCTGTGCGCTGGATGTTTGAGAATAAACCTCTGGACTGCATTAAGAACTGTTCAGATGATGATGATGATGATGATGATGATGATGATGAAGACAGCAGAAATGTAGTTCAGCAAGAGATCATAGCTGGAGGTGATGTAAAAAACACTGCTTTGTTGTTTGAGACTCAACCCGTGTTAGAACTAGACACTAGCTATTATGCAAAGAAAGCTTCTTACAATGAAATAGGTAACAAAGAAGTTCGTGCAGCAGCCTGGTTGTTCGAAACAAAGCCAATGGACTCACTGAATAAGATGCATGGTGATGATGAGCAAACCAAAGAGGTTGTCTTCACACAAGAAGCAACCCATGGTAATGTGAAATCTATGCAGTACATGTTTGAAAATCAAGGAATAGATCATCTGGGTGATACTGAAACCATGGATGAAAAGCACCTTCTCAGTCTGAAATCTGTCATGGAAGAGATTAAAGCAGATGTTAAGATAACTGTCTGGCACTTTGAGACCCAGTGTATGTGTGTTTTAAGGGAGCACTCAGGTCAAATAGTGGAAATTACCTGTGTTCGCCGTGAAGAGACAGAGAAAGGAGATATCAAAACATCACGGTGGCTTTTTGAGACAGAGCCTCTTGAAAAATTCAACAAAGACCTTTCCGAAGTTAGACTCATCTCCAGTATTTCATTGGAAGACAATATTAAAGATGATGTGAAACAAGGAAGATGGTTATTTGAAACAAAAAGGATGAGCTCTTCAAATGAAGAGTGGGAAAGGATACTTGGGCAACAGAAAGAGGAAATTCTTGGAACTGATGTTCGTAAACAATGCATGGTGTTTGAGACTCAGCCCATGGATTCTCTAAAAGACGATTCCAACTCCAGACCCATCACCACTGAAATCATTGGTGGTGATGTACAAACAGTAAGACATTTATTTGAAACAGCACCATCAGAAGAATTGAAAGAACTGCCAGAGGTGGGAAAGCTGAAGAAAAGGGTGGCAAATGATGAGGACAGATGGGACCTACGACACCAACAATGGATGATGAAGAATCCACCTCTAGAGGACATACAAAATGAGGATGATAGACTGGGAAAGCTAACTAAAATAGCTGCTTCAGAAGAAGAGAAAGGTGATGTAAAACATCAGAAATGGCTATTTGAAAACCAGAGACTTGATGATATCAGAGAGGAAAAGAAGGAAGTGATGAAAATGATTAACATTGAACAGATAGATGAAGAAAGCTACAAAGGTGATGTGCGCAGGAATTGCTGGGTATTTGAGACTCAACCTATGGACACATTAAAGGATGATTCAAATGCTAGACCTGTGACAACTGAAGAAATTATTGGAGGGGATGTTCACAGTGCCAGACAAATTTTTGAAACTGTTCCCCAAGATGAGTTGAAGGAACTTACAGAAGTGGGGAAACTCAAAAAAAGAGTGACAGCTGAAGAGGAGAAGGGTGATGTACAACACCAGAAACTGGTGTTTGAAAGCCAGCCACTAGAACAAATTAGGGATGAAAAAAAGGAAATAACTAGAACAGTGAATGTAGAGGATATTGAAAAAGTGGATGTAACAAATTACATGCAAATCTTTGAAACATGTGATATGAGCAGACATGATGAAAGTCAGAAGATTCAAGTTGAAGGTGTGACCAAAGGCTCTGTACAATCCAACAAAGAGTTTTTTGAATCTACACCAATTTATGCCATGCAGGATAGCTCAGGCCACTATCATGAAGTAAAAACTGTGAGGCGTGAAGAGATTGTGAAAGGAGATGTGAAAACCTGTAAATGGATGTTTGAAACCTGTCCCATTGACCAGTTTGATGAAAGTATAAGAAAGTACCAAGTCATTAAAGGGATTACTCAGCAAGAGGTTGAAACAGGTACAGTCAAAACAGCTAAATGGCTTTTTGAAACTCAGCCTCTTGATGCCATCAAATACTTCAGCAATATTGAAGATGAAGAGTGTTTTATTAAAGAGACAACTGATATCGTCAAAGGTGATGTAAAGACCTGTAAGTGGCTATTTGAGACCAAACCGATGGATGTGCTGAACGAAAACGTTGAGCTCAATACTGAAAAAGGAAATAATGAGGTTTATAAAGGTGATGTTAAAACCTGCACCTGGCTCTTTGAAACCCAAGCGCTTGATACCATTCGAGATGAGTCTGAGACTGTATTGAAAGTATGCACTGTAAAACAAGAAGACATTCAGGGAAAAGATGTACGTACGGCTTGCTTCCTCTTTGAGACTGAGAACATCAAAAACATCACTGGAGAGGATGGATGCACTTTTAAGCAGGTGACTGAGATTGATATCCAATCTGGAGATGTATCACGAATGAAATACATATTTGAGAACCAGTCCTCTGATGTCATGACTTCGACCTCAGAGGAATTCATGCGCCGGTTGAGGTCAGACCAGGCTGAGGACATTAAGAAAGGAAATGTAGGAAACTGCAAATGGCTCTTTGAGAACCATCCAATAGATACAATCCATGAAAACCCAGATGAAATAAAGGGGACACGCACTGTGACTGACATCCAGGGAGGCAATGTGGATAAGGGCCGTTTCGTTTTTGAGACCTGTTCCTTAGACAAAATACAAGAGATTTCTTCTGAGTTAGAGATGAAAAAACTGCACAGAATAATCTGTGAGGATGAGGAGAAAGGAGACGTTAAAAATTATGCAATGATGTTTGAATCTCAGCCACTTTATGCGATCCAGGACAAAGAAGGACATTACCATGAGGTGACCACACTTACAAAAGAAGAGACACTGAAAGGGGATGTCGTAGGCACCCGCTGGTTATTTGAAACAAAGCCTCTTGACTCCATTAGAGATACTGATGAAGTCCACCTAATCAAAGCTGTTACCGAAGAGGATGTTCTAAAAGGTGATGTCAGTTCTGCTAGATGGAAATTTGAAACCCAACCTCTTGACAAGATTACTGACCATAGCCAAATGTCTTTTAAAACTGTGGAAGACATTCAAGGGGGTGATGTCAAGGCAAACAAAGAGCGCTTTGAATCTGACTTGATGTCACAGAAGTTAGTCCGTACCGTCAGCATGAGTGAGATTCATAAAGGTGACGTGAGAGCAGCGAAGTGGATGTTTGAGACTCACACCATTGATCAGATCCATGGGGAAAACGCAGAAAACCAAATGGAGACAGTTGTTGTGGAAGAACAAGTCAAAGGAGATGTTAAACAATCTGTGTGGTTTTTTGAGAAAAATCCACTCAATAGCATCAGTGAAAAGGGGGAGACTAAGCAGCTCATTCATGAAGAAATACCCAAGGGAGACGTCAAAACAACAACTTGGCTTTTTGAGACTACTCCATTACCTAATTTCAATGTGAACAGTGCAGTGAAAACTGAAATCGTTGGTAAAAGTATAAAAGAAACTCTTAATGAGCTATACTGTCACAAAATGGTGGAATCCAAAGGGATTATAATAGAGGCTGATGAGATTGGGGATGTGCGCATGGCTAAGTATAATCTAATGAATAAAGAGTCCCCTGAGATTCAGAAGGAAGAAATTATCAAAGGAGACTTACAGAACATCATGATGAATCTCCTTTACAGGCACGAGACCAAAGAAAATGGAATTGTTATCAGTGCAGAGGAAAGAGGAAATATCAGTAGCACTGTGGAACAGCTGTTCAACCAGGAGACTGGCGTTAATGTAAAAAGAGAGGAAATTATCCGAGGTGACATTCAAGAAGCCATAAACAACCTACTGAAAGAAGAGAACACAGCCAAGCATGGCATTCTTATTCAGGAGGATGAAAAAGGAGATGTTCGCATGACTATATATTCTCTTTTTAATAAACAAGAGAATATCAATATTGAAAAAGATGATGTGATCAAAGGCGATGTCAAAGGTTGTCTTGAAAAAATTTATAATCCAGACACAGAACAGATTGTTAAAATTAAAGTAGATGACACGGAAAAGGGAAATGTGAGCTTTTATTCAACCTGTATTGAGTCTGGGGCTCTGGACTACCTGAAACAGCTCCAAGCAGAGCGTGACGAGATAGAAATAAGTAAGCAAGTAAAGGAAGAAATTGTCGGTGGTGATATTAGAGGGACAAAACAAAGCCTTATGTGTAATCAGGCTAAAATCTGTCGCCTAGTGGATAGGGAAGATATCGTGCCTGGTGATGTCCATACCACGGTGAAGGTTTTCATGACAGAGCCTTCAACTGAACATCTTCAGAAAGAGGAAATAGTAGGAGGTGATTTAAGAGCCACTCTGAACTCACTGGCACAGTCTATAAATCAGTCAGTTGTTCTGGAGAAAGAGGATATTGTTAAAGGTGACATATCTACTGCCCTCAAGTCTCTTCAAGATGCCCAAATGCATGCTAAAGAGATAGAAAAGCCTGAGATAATCCCTGGCGACATCAAAGGAGCATTGGAATCGCTGAAAGACTTGGCTACTGCTAAAGTTGAAATTGTTATCGAAGATTTAGTCCCAGGTGATATTAAAGGTGCATTAAAATCTCTGGAGGAAGCCAAACGAGCAGTGAGAGAAGTGGAGAAAGATGAAATTGTAAAAGGTGACATTAATTCAGCCTTGCAGAGTCTACAAGAAGCTTCTAATGAGCGCAAGGTTTACCAGCAAGAGTTAGAAGTCCAGGGAAATGTGAAAGGGACAATTCAGCTCTTATTAGAACCTCCTTTATCTCCCAGAATGCAACGCAGGGCCAGCACAGAGGGTGATGTGAAGCTGTCAATAAAATCACTGTATGAGACACAGGAGCATGTGCAGTCAGAGAAAGAGGAGGTGATAAAAGGGGATGTTAAAGGCACAATAAAATGCTTGCTCGAAACAGCACAGCAAACAAGCCCAAAGATTCCCAGAAGAAAACCGATGAGAAAAGTAAAAGTTCCCAAAGCAAAATCCCATCTTCCTTCTCAACAAGACATCCAGTCAACTGCCAGTAAAGCGAAGAATTTAACCAAAGACAGTCAGACAATGAACGTGCAAAAACTTGTAACCAGCAAATCCATGCAAAATGAAGCCAAATCTCAAGGGAAAAACACACACGCCAATCAAAACACAACCAGTGCACATACACCAAAAACCACTGTGCTAGAACATAAAACAATATTGCAAACTCATGAGGTTAAAACTTTAAAAACTGAATTCCGCAACCTCAGAGCAAATCTTAAAGGTATAATAAAATTAGATAAAACCAAAGACAGAGAGCAAAGCTTTCCAGTAGCATCTCTACCATCTTCAGTGCCTGAGCCTGACTTCCCTGCTCCACCAACTCCTCCTCCAGATTATGATAGCCTTTCCTTTCCTACCACTCTTCCTGTTATCCAGGGTGATAATGACCTTCCTCCACCACCCAGTCCTCCTCCTTGTGACTCAATAAAATCAGATCCTGACCAATTGCCTCCCCCTCCTACTCCACCACCTCCTCCTGCAATTGAACAAGAATTCCTTCCTCCTCCTCCTCCTCCAACTCAGATGGAGCTAGACCTCATTCCTAATATAACACCAAGCAAGCCTAACAAACTGACTGTAAAGCCAGTCAAAGCTCCAGTTCTATGTATGGTGCCAAAGTTGGAACCAGCCATACATCTTGACAAAATGGATATACATTCCAGATCAGCTGTGAAACTGCCTACAAACACTGACACAGTGAAAAATATCAGCACAGCGAAGACAGAATGTATGGTTTCATCAGTCTCATCAACTCTGGTCTCATCTGAGATCCAATCATCCATTTCAGGGGAGCCACCTGAGTTCCCACATCCTCCCTTGGGTCTCATTCCACCAGATTCACCACCACCACCACCACAAAGCAAATCTCTGATAAGTAATTTCAAAACTCCATTAATTAAGGCTGAGCAAAAATACAGACAGCAGCAAAAGGAGAGCGACACATCATCGAGCTCACCACTCTTTGAAATTGACATGTATGAGTCCGTCAGCACAGTCCTTGAAATGCCTTCCTCAGGAGGCAAGAGCACTGCACATTCTGAACAGCGCATACCGTTTGATTTCTCTCGAGAGAAAACTGAAAATAAAGTGACCAAAATGACATCAGACTTAGAAGTGTATGATTCATCCAAGAAGATTGCACATTCAGAAGCTCCACCAAGCAAGCCTTTAATCTCTACCACAAATAAAAAATCTCCTTCTGAAGCTGCCATGATTTCCTCAGCTAAGCAGTCCATTATCTCTAATCAGACATCTCAAATCGCTACGGTTCAGCAGCAGACTACACCTACCGTATCTAAAAAGAAGAAAAAAAACAGGCCATTGACAACTAGTATTCAACAAGTGACCTCTACTTCTGTTAAACAGTCAGAAATGGTCATTAGCAATACTGCACAGGTAACCACAAATGTACTGGCACTCGGTGAAGATAAAGGTCATCCAGTTGTCTCTACAGATGGCGCTGTGAGTAGTGCAGTTGAGATAGAAAGTGTCAAGAAAGATATTGTAAATAATAGTTTGGCTGAAATATCTTCAGTCGAGGACAATAAGAAAATTGGCATCTCTGTAAAAACAGGGCAGAGAAAGACGTCCCCTGATCAGGGCAAACCTACAAAGGTCAAGATTGACAATGCAATTAAAGAAGCTGAGCAAAAGGTTCAAAAAGCAAAGAAAGGCTGCAAGAAAGATGATGGCACAGAAACAAAGCCAGCAGCTCAAACTCAAGTGGTAAAGGTGGCACCGGAAAAACCGGAGAAACAGGCCACACAAAAGCAGGTTGAGGATGGTGTGGCTGCGCCAAAGAAAAAGAAGAAAGCTAAATCTAAGAAGGATAAGGACACAGCTCAACAAGCCCAAGGGCAAACACAAAGTAATGCTACTCTTCCTCAGCCTGCCTCCACCTCAAAGGTAAAATCTCCAGTTCTGACATCTCATCAGACACAAGAGGAATTTGCAGTGATGCAGACCTACAAAACCACTCAAGAAGAACACACTGCAGTGCACAAAGAGATCACCAGCACAGAGAGTAAAGTTCGGCAAAGTTTGCAGCAACGGGGCACTATGGCAAAGTCTCAAAAACAGGCCAAGATTTCTCTGAAAAAGAAAGAACAGGTTGACAGCCAACAGAAATCTAAAGATGAAAGCATAAATGTGACAGGGGAGCCAACACAAAGGGAGCCTTCCAAGGCTTTGACAGAGAGCACAGAAGCATTAAAAAGATGTGCAGAAGCTCAGAAGTTGCTGTCTTCTATCTCAGAGTTACAGGACGTTACAGAGAAAATGGACTTCAAGAGTGTGAAGACATTAGTCAATGAAATCCCAGAGTGGATTATTGGACCAGAGGAAAAAAACAGCTTGGTGACAAGTGTAGACGACCATAATTTGGAGAAACTCAAAGAAATTGTTGCTCATGTACAAAATCTTGTTCAAGTAAAACTAATGAATCTCAAAAGGAATGTTTCAGCTACTGAAAAACATGAATGTGAAGCTACATCTGAGAAAATGATTTTGGGTAAGGCTGCTCAAAGGATTTCAAAAATCACAATAGACTCCAGAAAATTTGAAACGGAAAAGAAAGTAGAGGAGAAAAAAATCATTCATGAAAGTTGCAAGCAGCAAGGCAAGAGCAAAAATCCTCCTGACCCCAGATCACCATCACCTTCATTAAAAATGCGCTCACCCTCACCCACATTTATCACCATTGAATCCACAAGAAGAACTGAGTCACCACAGAAAGTAGCACCATCACCTCCACCAATGCCACCTACTCCTCCACCACGCAGGTCTGAAACACCTACATCACGTTTAAACAGAGCATCTCCATCACCCACTTTTGGGAGAGCTAGCAGTCTAACAAGGCTCAGAGAAGCAACAGCTAAACTTTCTCGTGAACCCTCACCTGATCCTGCACATCATCCTGAGCCAGTTACAGGGAAGAAGTCTGAGATTGTGGAAGTGCCATCCACGTTTCATTGTCAAATTAAAATGGATTCTAAGCCTCCTGTGGAAGGAAGGACTCTGAAAGAGCTTAAAGTTTCTGAATGTTCAGAGGAAGGGGCTAAACTTTCTCATAAACCTTCACCTGATCCTCTGCATCATCCTGAGCCAGTTATGGGGAAGAAGTCTGAGATTGTGGAAGTGCCATCCACATTTCATTGTCAAATTAAAATGGATTCTAAGCCTCCTGAGGAAAGAAGCATTGTGAAAGAGCATAAAGTTTCTGAAGGTTCAGAAGAAGGAGATAAACTTTCTCATAAACCTTCACCTGATCCTGCACATCATCCTGAGCCAGTTACAGGGAAGAAGTCTGAGATTGTGGAAGTGCCAGCCACGTTTCATTGTCAAATTAAAATGGATTCTAAGCCTCCTGAGGAAGGAAGCATTGTGAAAGAGCGTAAAGTTTCTGAAGGTTCAGAAGAAGGGACAAAACTTTCTCATAAAGCTTCACCTGATCCTGCACATCATCCTAAGCCAGTTACAGGGAAGAAGTCTGAGATTGTGGAAGTGCCATCCATGTTCCATTGTCAAATTAAAATGGATTCTAAGTCTCCTGAAGAAGGAAAGATTCGGAAAGAGCGTAAAGTCTCTGAATGTTCAGAAGAAGGGGCGAAACTTTCTCATAGATCCTCACCTGATCCTCTGCATCATCCTGAGCCAGTTATGGGGAAGAAGTCTGAGATTGTGGAAGTGCCATCCATGTTTCATTGTCAAATTAAAATGGATTCTAAGCCTACTGAGGAAGGAAGCATTGTGAAAGAGCATAAAGTTTCTGAAGGTTCAGAAGAAGGGGATAAACTTTCTCATAGACCTTCACCTGATCCTGCACATCATCCTGAGCCAGTTACAGGGAAGAAGTCCGAGATTGTGGAAGTGCCAGCCACGTTTCATTGTCAAGTCAGAACTGATTCTAAACCTGCTGAGGACAGAAAGATTCTAAAAGAGTGTAAAGACTCTGAATGTTCAGTGGAAGAGGCTAAAGTGGAAGTGGATAGAGAAGAAGGTGAAACTAAAGTACCAGAGGAAGAAGCAGGTTTTCTCAAGCTGGACTTATCTGGACTGGTCAACAAATTTGAGGGCCCAGATCCAAAGATTTACACCAGTAAAAAACCTACTGACATCCTAGATCAGTCTGGCATTGAAAGTGAAACCCTAGATAAACCAGACTATAACATCAAGGTTGTAAAAGGCATTTCTGAAACGGCTGAGCAAAGTTCCTCTGTGAAAGAACAGAAAAGCAAACAGGAGGAGCACATGTCAAGAGTTGGCAAAACCATACCTCAAGATTCAAAGCATGAGTCTCAACAGACATTCCAGCAGATCTCCCAGCAAACATCACCTCTGCTGAAAGATATAATGCTGGGAAAATCAGCTGGTCCACGTGGCTTTTCAGAGACAAAAAACATTACAGAGCATTACTCCACTGTCGATGAAGCTGGCACAAAGATAACTGGGACAAGAAGCACAACAACCGTATCAAAACATTCTGAGAGCGTTCTCTCACAGCATGTTCCATTCTCTTATGCTGATGCTGTGAAGAAAAAGGCCCCAGAGGTGAAGGTATCCCCTGAAGCCTCTGCTGAAGAATTATTGAAAAAATTCCACGAGATGTGGACTGAGAGTGAGAACGTGTTTAAAAGCCTAGGCTACAGTGTCTCAGGTGAGGGAACCTAACTGGCTAACAGATTAAAGAGAGATTGCCGTGAATGACAAACATGCTAACAGTGCATGATGGGATTGGAAACTAACTGCAAGCTGAAGTCGAATCAGTGCCTGCAAAACAGACTATAATTAAACACACCCATGCTGCATGTCTATACAGTACTCAAAATACATATATACACTGAGGGAATATCAGTGTTCACACACTTATTTTTTGTAATATACTTTCAGCACATATATCCACTTCAAATTTACACACATAATGTCTGTTGACTTTGTACTTACAAAAATAACTAAAAACTGTTGACTTTGTACTTACAAAAATAACTAAAAACATCCATCCATCTATAAAAGAAATAGAAGAAACTTATAAAAAATATATAACTTTCTATCACCTTCAGTTTATGTTTCATGTATTGTGCATCATATGAGGAATATGATTTACTCCTGAAAGTGGCCACTTTTG
>JAPEKO010000028.1:56823831-56837241 GCA_027576075.1 Cathorops hypophthalmus
AGTCAGCTGGGATAGGCTCCAGCTTGCCTGCGACCCTGTAGAACAGGATAAAGCGGCTAGAGATAATGAGAATGAGATGAGATGTTAATCGAGAGTGTAACAAAACGGAAGTTAAGTTGCAAAGTCACGGATGCTAGCGGCAAGGAGATTAGCTCCAGTTGTTGAGAGTAACGTTGAGCGAACGTCATGTACACTTGGGGAAATGCCTAGGCATGTCTTGACCAGGAACTTAGCGCCGAGTTGTACAATGAACTACGCAGTTTAAGTAGTAGTAGTTTTACAGACCACTATTTGCTTAAGAGCTTAATATGTTATGAGCTTAATTACTGTAAATGATTTTGACAAACTATGAATAACATGATTTTGTAAGGATAAGCCTGACGTGTGTCATGTAATAAAGTAGGCTAGTTATACTTTAAGAATGGTAAGGCTCACTTGATAAACTGTGTGGTTACACTGAATATGTGTTGATTGGATAAGTGGTTTAAGAACATGAAAGGGTTCTACTTTTGAGTTTATGGTAAAGAATGTATGTACTTTTCTGTTGCTATACTAGCCTACTCAGGTGAATGAGAATGTCACATAGGTGACTGATTCATGTTAAGTGAATGAGTTGTAATGAAAGTAGTAAATGAAAATACAGATTAGTTTAAATGTCATGTCTGGAACAAAGTGAAGTTTGATAGACTAATTAAGAAATGATAGGAAATGATTTTTGTTATGGTTTATGTGAACAGAATCAAATTGCAGAGAAGCCGTTTGCCATGGAATCTGATGTGTTCTGTCCTGATTTCCATCACAGAGTGATATTAACGCTACAGCGCCACGATCATACCCGGGTGTGGTGGTTACATCTTGGGGGCTCGTCCGGGATCGGCACCACCTAGTGGACGACGCTGATCAACAGAGAACTGCAGGATTTTGACTTTTAGATGCAACGAGTTGACCAGTGATCTTCAGGTTCCAGCCATGACAGAGCTAAAAGAATTGCGCCGGGACATCAAGCGACAGCTGTATCTTCTGGCCGGTGCTGCAAATGTCAAGGCACTCTTCAAGGTTGCAAGGGCATGCCATGGGCCAGCGACAGGTGACTTGCCAGGCGACGACGCGTCAGAGGGGGATCTCCTGTTCTTCATGATCGACTTTGTTGAGAGTGCGGCACTGAGGAGCATGGAGAACCAGGGACTGTCTCACCTGTTATCCCTACGCGATCTCATCAACGAGCTTCAGCAACCAGCCTCAGAAAGGGTGGCCAGTAATGAAGACAGCGCAGTTGAGACAGCAGCTGTTGAGAACATTGATGACCATGTGGAGGTAACCACTGAGAGCACTGACACTGTCACTCCGGTAACCACTGCTCCTGTGTCACAGCTAAGGACTACTACACCAGTACCAACTGCTGTTATTGCAGATAAGGTGTCCAGTTATGTATCTTTTGTCTGATGTAGCCACATTTCTGCCTCGCAGAGAGTTTAAGATTCACGGAGGTCAGCTATCTGACTCTGATTCAGAACTCAGTTTCAATAACATCTGTAAACAAATAGATGAGGGGATTGCCCAAAAATTCACTGAATCAGAGGTTATTAGAGCTGTTCTAAAGATCATTAAGCCAGGTACATTCAAAAATATGCTGACCCTGAAAGATTCACTGAACTTAAGCGCTTTCTACGAGCACATCTAAAAGACCAAAGCAGTGCAGAACTTTTCCAGGAACTGAGTAGTGTTAGACAACTAGATAAAGAGACCCCACAGCAGTTTGTTTACAGGCTAATGGGGTTGAGGGAAAGAGTTCTACTTGCTACTCAACAGACAGAGTCAGAATTTCAGTATGATGGCAAGCTTGTTCAAGGAGTATTTATCCACTCCCTGTTCCAGGGGTTAAATGAAAAGTATTCATATGTTCGCACAGACATGAGCACCATACTCCCAAACCCACACATTACATATGATGTCATTTTGGAACTAATTACAAAATCTGTCAATGCAGAGACAGAGAGACAGAAATGCTTAGGGGGCTCAGCTAAGTCAAAAGTAGCTAGTGTTAGGGCAGCATCAGGTGACACTAGTGATGGACAAAGCAGTTTAGTGCAATCAGAAGTCAAGGCAAACCGGGATGCTATTCATGATCTGACTGCCCAGGTCTCTGCATTAGCTAAAAGCCGGGAAATAATGATGATGCCTGCAGAAAGGGGATCACAAAAACAGCCGCCTGAAACCTCACACAACCCAAGAACAGTCAAGCCTGAAACTAAAGGCAGGTGTGAGTCCTGCATATCCCAGGGGAATGACCGTTGTACCCACTGCTTTAAATGTGGTCAGGCAGGTCATCAAGCAGTGGGTTGTCTTTCACAGATCACTCGGGTGGGAAACGGCCGGGGGTCACAGGGGCAGGGACCACCGGTGACCCATGAAAGCAGCGAGTCCCAGGTTAACATGAACTGTCTTAAGAGTGAAAGTATGAAAACCTCCATCCAGCATTATGGTAAGAAAAGCCGAGTA
This sequence comes from Cathorops hypophthalmus, assembly GCA_027576075.1. NCBI lineage: Eukaryota > Metazoa > Chordata > Actinopteri > Siluriformes > Ariidae > Cathorops > Cathorops hypophthalmus. Next base: position 56,826,331 of record JAPEKO010000028.1, read on the forward strand.
GCTGGGTTAATCGGTAGCAAGTGTTTACTTAATTGCCATCTCAACGGTGTGGAAGTCCAGGTGCTGTTGGACAGTGGAGCACAGGTTAGTGTTATTGGGAAGTCTTGGATTGAACAGGTGCTACCAAGCGTCAAAGTGAAGCCTATAGAGAGTTTGCTGGCTGATCATGAGCTCCATGTGACTGCAGCTAATGGGACGGAGATACCGTTCGAGGGATGAGTTGACATCCTCTTGGAGATTCGGAGTGGCGATCAGGGTAAAGTAGCAATCATTGTCCCAATGCTGGTTAGCCAGCGCTACGTAGACCACCCTCTACTTGGTTTTAATGTAATGGAGGAGCTAATCAAGGAGAGTGCTGAGAAGGCCAATGGTGTCAGTCTGTGTGAACTGCTGTCTGAAGCGATGAATATACAGAAGCAAACAGCAGAATGTTTAGTCTCTACTGTTCAAGAAGTACAGGCTGTGCCAAGCATTGGGGTGGTGAGACTAGGAAAGATAGGAGTGAAGATCAACAGTGGACAGTTTCAAGATGTGCGATGCCGCATCAGGTCATTGCCTGAGGGAGGGACAGTGGTATTTGAGCCATCTCTTGACAATGTAATGCCTGAAGGCTTGGAATTTCTGCCTGCACTGTTGAATGTTCCTCATGGTGCATCAAAAATGGTCCCTGTGCCTGTATATAATGCAACACAGCATGACATCTACTTACTTCAGCAGACAGTACTGGGCACACTTGAGCTAGTGGAGGATAGCAGACCAGTAGATGTGCGGCCAATGTTTCACAGTTCTGCCAGCGAAAAACAAACACACAGTTCCTACTCAGCCAGTGTTTGTAACACCAACACAGAGAGTGTCAAAGAACAGTAGTAATAAATGGCACCCACCTGTTGATCTGAGCCACCTGCCAGCGGCACGACAGGACATAGTCAAACGCATACTGTTTGAGGAGTCTGATGTTTTTGCTCAAGAGGATGGCGACATTGGTTGCATTCCTAACTTAAGGTTAAGGATCAACTTGTCTGACAACCACCCCATACAGAAGAGCTATAATTCAATCCCTAAACCTCTTCTACGAGAAGTGAAGGAGTATGTTCAAAATCTTTTGGACAGGGGTTGGATTAAGAAATCTGAGTCCGCGTATTCATCCCCAGTTGTGTGTGTCCCCAAGAAAGACAGCAGCCTGCATCTGTGCATGGACTTTCGGGAATTGAATCGCAAAACAATCCCTGATAGACATCCATTACCTCGTATACAGGACCTTTTAGACAGCTTAGGAGACAATACGTGGTTCTCCATTTTAGACCAAGGAAGTGAATATCACCAAGGTTTTGTCAGTGAAGAGTCCAGACATGTAACGGCATTTAGCACACCTTGGGGCTTATATGAATGGGTCCGCATCCCCTTTGGGCTAACAAATGCACCCGCTGCTTTTCAAAGGTGCATGCAAGAGGTTTTGGAGGGCATCAGAGATGAATCCTGTGTAACATATTTAGACGATGTACTTTGTTACTCGAAGACATTCGAGGAGCATGTGAATGATTTGAGACAGGTGTTGTGTCGCATGGGAAAACATGGCATTAAGTTGCGCCCCAAGAAATGTGAGCTCTTTAAAAGATAAGTCAGATACATAAGGCGTCTTGTATCGGGTGAAGGAGTCCAGATGGATCCAGCTGATGTGGAAGCTGTAAGAGCTTTGAAGGAAAGAGTACCATGGCCGGTTGGTGAGGTGCATAGACTTCTGGGCTTTTTAAGCTATTATAGGTCTTTCATTCAAGACTTCTCTCGCCTCGCTAGGCCCTTGTTTGAACTACTGAGCCAACCTGAATCCACTGGGCCGACCACCAAGCAACCAGTAAGAGGAGCTAAGCGACCATGTAGGCAGAAAGAAAGAGGTCAGCTCCACTCAAGAACACCCATTACCTGGACGGCTGAGCACCATAGCGTTGTCTCAAAGTTCATTGACATGCTCACTAACGCACCCATTCTAGCCTACCCAGACTTTGATTTACCATTCATATTGCACACGGATGCGTCTAATGAGGGATTAGGAGCTGTGCTGTATCAGCGGCAGAACAACAAGCTGCGCGTCATAGGGTATGGGTCCCGCACCTTGTCCCCAGCTGAACGAAACTATCACCTGCACTCGGGTAAACTTGAATTTTTGGCTCTTAAATGGGCGATTTGCGACAAGTTTCGTGATTATCTATATTACGCACCAAGTTTCACAGTTTACACGGATAATAATCCGTTAACGTATGTGCTTAGCACAGCCCGACTCAATGATGTGGGACACAGGTGGGTGGGTGAATTAGCCGATTTTCATTTTGATATCAAGTATCGGGCCGGAAGATTAAATGCTGATGCAGATACCCTATCCAGGCACCCGATACAGCTACATGACCACCTGGATGAGCACACAGAGATGGTGTCCCCAGAGACGGTAGCAGCAGTGTGGCAGGGGAGTAAGGTTTTGAAGGACAACGGTGTGCCCTGAGTAGCCATGCTTCAACTCCGCAGCCAGAGCAATGGGATGGATGTGCCAATTCGGAATGCAGCGTGCTGTTGTTGAAGCAGAGGGGGTGGATGCCAAATGATCAAGACAAAGAACTTATGACACCAGAGGCAAGAAGGCTGTTATATGAGTGGAATAAGTTACATGTTGAAAATGGGATACTGTACCGGATTAGTGGACAATACAGGCAGTTAGTTCTCCCTGGTAAGTTGAAGGCAGTAGTACTGAGAAACCTGCATAATGAAATGGGACACATAGGCACTGAAAAGGTCATCCATCTGGCTCATGAGCATTTCTACTGGCCCTTTATGCAGCGAGGGATTGAGAATTACGTGACCAAGAGATGCACCTGCATAAAGCAAAAACATCCCCCTGCACAGCAGAAGGCTCTCATGGGTTTGATCACTTCAAGTGCTCCGTTTGAACTAGTTTGTGTAGATTATATGCACTTAGAGACAAGTAAAGGGGGTTATGAGTATATCCTTGTAGACCACTTCACACGCTTTGTCCAGGCGTACCCAACAAAGAACAAAGCAGGAAAAACAGCAGCCGAAAAGATCTTTCAAGATTTTATCCCTCGTTCTGGCTATCCAGAGAAGCTCCATCACAATCAGGGTTGTGAGTTCGAGAATAGTCTTTTCCGAAGACTACAACAACTGTCCGGAATTGCTCACTCACGGACCACCCCGTATCATCCACAGGGGAACCCCGTGGAAAGGGTGAACAGAACGCTCCTTCAGATGTTGCGAACTCTGCATGAGGAGAAAAAAAGTGAATGGAAAGAATATCTGTCTCACATTGTGCATGCCTATAATTGCACAAGGCACGAGGCAACTGGCTATTCCCCGTTTTTCCTCCTCTATGGGCGAGCACCAAGATTGCCTATCGATCTGCTGTTTGGCCGGGAAGCTGATGCTGAAGCACCAGACCGTAAGAGTTTTGCGGAGAAGTGGGCTAGCCGAATGCGTGAAGCTTACCAAATTGCAGCTTGAAACAGCCAGAAGTCTTCTGCAAAAGGCAAGAAGTATTACGACCGGGTGGTGAGAGGATCGGTGCTCCAAGTAGGCGACAGAGTGCTCGTCAAGAATCACTCTGAAAGAGGAGGCCCCGGGAAGCTACACGCCTACTGGGAGAAGACAGTCTACCGGGTTGTGGAAAGGACTGGGGATGGTCCGGTGTATAAAGTGCAGCCAGAAACAGGAATCAGGCCTGTCCGTGTACTACACCGTAACCTTCTGTTACCAGTCAATGACCTGCCCCTCGAGGATGAACAACCAAAGCGAGCAGCTGCAAAAGAATGACCACAGAGTCAAAGGCCAGTTCTGGGCACCGGGGCTCCTGTGACTGACAGTTCAGATGAGGAAGATCTGACCTTCAGTGCAGATCCCTGTTATGAATTGCCAGGTTACAGTTTCAGAAGAGGACCTATTGAGAGTGAGGGTCACTCGTCTCAAGTTCCTGATGCTCAAACAGGGCCCACAGCCAGTGAGTTTTGTGCTACTGATTCTTTTCAAGAACATCTAACACCAGACATTGGTGACCCCAATCAACCAGATCAAGAGGAAATGCCTGATGTACATGATGTTGAGTTGGTAGAAGAGGAAAGAGCGTCGGATGATGAAAGACAAGAAGAATCGGAAGAAGAGAGCACAAATCAAAGAGAGGGATTGAGAAGATCAAGTAGGGCTGCCCGTACAAAAGAAATGTTGACATATGAGACACTAGGTCAACCAGTCTACAGACCATGTGGGGCAGAGACCAATTCCCTTATGTCTAATCACAGTTATCCTTTCCCCATAGCCTATAGCTGCACACCATACTATCTCCCTCCCATGTACCGTGCTTATGTACCACAGCAGCTTCCTAGTGATAGTTACAGTTACAATTACCGAAATCAGTAGTTTTGGGGAAGAAATAAAAGGTAGAGCAGGAAGCAAGGAGACTGTCGGGAGCCAGCTTTTAAGTAGGGGAGAATGTAGAGGGCTACTCTATTACACTACAGTGATCACGCACACATTCACGCACCACCCACAACACTTGAACAAGAAAACACTCACAAAGTTTAATTCATTTAATTTTTTATTTAAATACTAAAATAATTTACCTTTTCCAAAAATGGTTTAAGGAAAAACTGAACTAGTGATAACTTTAATCTGTGATTTCCTATTGAATAACACTGGTATGGTTTTGAGGCAATAAGGTCCAAGCCTGTAGGGGGCACTCCTACCGTGATGGAATCAGGATATGGTAAATGGCACGTTAACAGAATAAAATTGCAGAGAAGCTGTTTGTCACGGAATCTGATGTGTTCTGTTTCACTCAAGAAAGGCTGCCAGACGGCTAGCCCAGGGGGCTGGAATATAATCCGCGCATGCGCGAGTTCTGAGGTACACTATGTCAAAACTTCATCACGTGAGTGTGCCGCGCTACTGTATACAGTATATAAGTCCCAGCGCAGCACACTTCATCCTCTTTAATCCCTCACGCGATCTGATAAGGTACGAATTGATGCTGGTAACGAGGTGCCTACTGGCAGTTAGCTGTCCGAGAGCTGGTGACTATTGTTGCCCCTCTCCAGGCTATCGTTATCAGGCTATTATCTGCACCACCTTATTAAAAGTGTGCTATCGCCGCTTATCGATTAATGGTGGCTTTCTCCCTCATCCTCGTAGCTTGTTGTGCTACTCGCATGTGAAGCTACTCTCGTGGAATCTCCGGTGCTCATATCCACCTGAAGTTCAGCTGAAGGTAAGTGAATCTATTGTTGTGGTTTGCACAAGGGAGGAAAGAGATTACAGAGAAATCTCTCTAGCTATATCTCTTAATGTTGCTACGGGCACCTTTCGGCGCCGTTCAGTAGCTCGCTGATTCTATTGTGGGATATTTCTCCTACAGGACTACCGCGACTCTCCCTCTGTCGAAGGAGTTACTCGCCGGGCATACCTTGGCTCGCTGGTTCCGTGGTGGGAATAATTCTCCTGTATAACGGACTGCCGCCACTCTCCCTCTGTCGAAGGAGTTGCTTGCTTGCATGTTAATTACTCCAGCTGCCTCATCTGACGTGATCTCGTGCTGCACAACTCTCGGTACCAACAATCTCGTCATTTCTCGGTACCGGTGGGTGATTAGTGCTGGTACCAGAGTCGGTACCGGTGGGTGATTAGTGCTGCTACCAGAGTGTGACAACCTGACTGGCACCCACCATCTCTTGCACCTCTGCTGGAACCATATCTGGTACCAGGCAGTAACAGTGCTATCAGGTTCATGCCTAAAGTCAAGGTGTGACTGAAATAATACATAAATAAATAAAGGAAATAATAATAATTTGAAAATAAATAAATAAAATAATAATTAAAAAAAAATGCCTGGATTCCACAACTGTACTAATTGCAACAATAGAATGCCAGTGGAAGATGGTCATACACTGTGTGTGACATGTCTGGGCCCTGAGCACGCACTTGCTTCAAGGGCAGACCCTACCGGATGTCCGAGCTGTCTCCCCTTCTCATCACGTACTCTACTGAGTAGAGTGAATAAGGCTACGGGAGATAATACATCATCATCCTCCCAGGCGTCCACGGAGACGGGTTCGATACCAGCTACTCAACCCTCTCCTCAGCAACCGAGTACATGCAAACTGTCTGATCCGCCTACTTCAGGCAAAAAAAGCAGAAAAAGGAAACATGAGACCTATGATGTTCTAGCAAATACAATGGCGTCTCTGGTGAAGGAAATTTCATCTTTGGCATCTAGCCAACAGTGGATGATGCAGCAGCTGGCTGAGCGCCAGACAGCGCCACTAGGGCCTGGGCACCAGGCAGCCCCATTAGGGCCCGGGCACCAGGCACCCCCATCAGGCACCGAGCACCAGGCGGCCCCATCAGGCACCGAGCGCCAGGCGGCCCCTTCAGTGCAGCCTGTAGGGGAGTCATCACAGCAACTGTCTCCACAGGGTGCTGATGATGGTGTGGAGCTGCTATCAGTGAATGCATCCGATAACCTTGATGCTGGATACATGGATGGCTTAACATCTCCCCATCATTCTGATCTGAGCTCAGACCATGGCTCTTCCCTCCTATCTGCTCCAAACGAAACACCCAGCGCCTTCTCTGGCGAAGAATTCCTCGCGCTCATGTCTAGGGCCGCTAAACGTCTCCATGTGGAGATGCCTGCAATACCTGACGCCCAGCCGTCTCGGTTTGATAGGAGGAGGGAGGCTACGAACAAGCCATGCACCCTCCCTGCCCTCCCGGACTTTGTCAAGGAAATGACGACTGTGTGGGAGCACCCAGAGGCGGCTACCCCTCCTATGCGACAGTGGGCACAGTTTGCCAACATCCACGGAGCGGATGAGGTTGGTTTTGGCAACTATCCTGCGATGGATGACTCTATTGCTGCTCTCGTCCTCCCTCCTACGGCTCTTGTGGGGAAAGACCCTACATGCCCGAACAAACAGTGTCGCACCACTGATAAATGGCTGAAAAAGTCGTTCTACAATGCGGCCTTTGGGGCACGCCTTATGAACACAACATCTATACTCACGCTGTATCAGATGGAGCTTATTGAAGACCTCTCAGCCGCCCCCGCTCAGGAACTGGTGGAGGAGTTGAAAAAGGTCTCTGAAATCCTTGTGCACCTCGCCAAAGGTGCAGCACACTCTAGTGGGAGATCCATTGCTTCACTGTGGATGGCACGGAGGCACCTGTGGCTAGCTCAGTCGAAGCTGCCCGAGCAGGACAGGAGCAGGCTCATGAAACTACCTCTTACCCCTGGCGTTACCTTTGGGCCTGGAGCCGCTGACATGCTCCGCCGGGCCAAGGAGTCTAGGGAGTCAAAGAAGGAATGGGAGCAACTGTTGCCAAGGCCCCCTCCACCCAAACGGCATCGGCCTGATAAGGGCTACGCAGGTAACCCCAGTGTGCCCTTCCCAAAGGGCCGCCCCAATATGCAGGGACATGGACAAAGACAGCCGGCGCATGCCCCCCCCTTTGCAAGCCGCCACCCTGGAAACCCTGCTAGGCCTTATAGGCCTCGGCAGCGTGATGGCCACAGACCTCGTGCCACCCCTTCTGCCGCCCCGCAGCCTTCTTCCTGACATTCAAGTGGCCCTGCCGCATGTTTTCTCCCACACTCAATTGAAGGTGTGGGAAACGTGTTCTCCCAGTTCTTGGGTTATTTCAACAATAAAGTTTGGTTACCGGCTACAGTTCAGACGCCGCCCACCCATGTTCAAGGGTATTCTTGTTTCTCATCAGCCAGACCCAGAGCGGCAGCTGGCCTTACAAGAGGAGATAAATACTCTGTTAAGGAAAGGAGCAATAAGGGAGTTAAGTCGCAGCGAACGGCGGAGTGGCTTTTATTCGAGCTACTTCCTGGTCCCGAAACGAGATGGTGGATTTCGTCCAATACTGGACCTAAGGCCACTAAACCATTACTTACGCCCGTTGCATTTCAAAATGCTGTCGCTGACACAAATCTTTCAGTCGGTTCAAGACGGGGATTGGTTCACGAGTATAGACCTCAGAGATGCCTATTTTCACATTGCAGTCCACCCTGCTCATCGCCAGTTTCTCCGATTTGCGTTGAAGGACAGAGCTTTCGAGTTCAACGTCCTTCCCTTCGGCCTGTCCCTATCACCACGCACATTCACAAAATGCATGGACACAGCCTTGAGCCCGCTGCGTCAGAAGGGCGTCAGAGTTCTCAACTATCTGGACGACTGGTTAATATGTTCCCCATCGAGTCAGCAGGCAGTGCGGGACACAGCAATAGTAATGGAACACTTGCAAACGTTGGGCCTGTCTCTCAATTCAGACAAGAGCCAGATAACTCCTTCACAACAAATCACCTTCCTTGGAGTGAAACTGGACTCGATGACAATGGTGGCATGTCTCTCGGATCAGAGAGTTATCGCCCTGCAACAATGCCTGTCACAGTTCATGGGACGGAGCAATGTTCATGCTCGCCAGTGTCAGAGGCTACTGGGCCTCATGGCCGCAGCATCCCAGGTGGTACGCCTCGGCCTTCTACATATGAGGCCAGTGCAAAAGTGGTACCTGTCCAAGAGGCTACACCCAGTACTGGACAGGGGCAAATCTGTCTCTCTGCCACCTGTGTGCCTACGAGCCCTCCAATGGTGGGCCATACCCCAGAATTTGTGCAGAGGTGTACGACTAGGCAGAATCTACCGGCGCGAAGTTCTGACCACAGACGCATCGCTGTCAGGCTGGGGGGCAGTCTGGAACGGTGTAGGAGCCAGAGGAGTGTGGCGCCCACCATGGAACACTGCCCACATAAATGTTCTCGAGCTGAGAACGATATATCTTGCCCTCCGCCACTTCTTGCCGGTACTCCAGGACAAGCATGTCTTAATTCGAACAGACAACATGTCGGCAATAGCATACGTGAACCGCCAGGGAGGCCTGAGGTCCCAGGCGTTACACAACATGGCCCGGGAACTCCTCCTCTGGGCGGACGCTCGACTTTGCTCGATCAGAGCAGTGCACCTGCCGGGCACTCTGAACACAGCAGCAGACCTGCTGTCAAGGGGCAAGCCACACCCAAGCGAATGGCGATTGCACCCGGAAACTGTGCATCTAATCTGGGTTCATTTTGGGAAGGCACACGTCGATCTTTTCGCCTCAAGGGAGTCGACTCACTGTCCACTCTGGTTTTCCTTAAACCAAGACGACGCACCACTGGGGGTGGACGCCCTAGCGCACAGATGGCCCAAGGGCCTCCTGTATGCCTTCCCCCCCTCTCCATGATTCCCGCTGTGCTGGAGAAGACCAGGAAGGAGAACCTGAGAGTCCTCTTGGTGGCTCCATTTCGCCCCCAGGCGCCATGGTTTGCAGAGATTCAGACCCTCCTCTCGGGCACCCCGTGGCAACTCCCGCTGCGGAAGGATCTGTTGTCGCAGGCGAGGGGAGAGTTGTGGCACCCGACACCAGCCGTCCTGAACCTGTGGGTCTGGCCGTTGAAAGGGACACCCTCCTCGCTCAGGGGTTGTCATTCTCAGTTACAAGAACCTTGCAGTGTGCTAGAGCCCCATCGACAAGAGCCCTGTACTCCTATAGATGGGAAGCCTTCAAGGCATGGTGCGAACAGCGGCATGAGTGCCCCCGGTCCTGCCCTCTAGCTTCAGTCCTGGAATTTTTGCAAGAGAAACTTGACCAAGGCAAGTCCCCTTCGACGCTAAAGGTGTTTCTCTCAGCGATATCAGCCTGCCATGAGAGAGTAGATGGCAAAACACTCGGAGCTAACCCTCTGTCTATTCAATTCATGAAAGGGGCTCAAAGACTGCGCCCAAGGAGGCTTCCATCTGTGCCGGCATGGCAGCTCCACATTGTCCTCGATGCTCTGTCGAAGCCCCCATTCGAGCCCGTTGGGAGTATCGACCTAAAATGGCTTTCTCAGAAGGTGATTTTTCTTCTCGCCATCACCTCAGCTAAGCGTATTGGAGAGCTACATGCGCTGTCCATTCACCCTGACTGCTTCCATGTCAAACCAGAAGGCACCGGCGTGGTCCTGCGCCCTAATACAGCCTTTATGCCTAAGGTTCTTTCGGCACAGAACCTCAACCAGGCAATTGTGTTGGACTCCTACTGCCCTCCTAACTCTGAGTCAGAAGGGAACGCAGCACTTTCTACTCTGTGCCCTGTGCGCGCCCTCCTGTGCTATGTCGAGCGGACAAAGGACATTCGAGTGACTGACCAGCTCTTTGTCGGCCATGGTGCGGGGCAGATGGGTAAGGCCCTTTCAAAACAGAGGCTGTCACACTGGGTAGTTGACACTATAAAGCAGGCCTACCAGCTCTCTGGATTCCCGCCTCCAGTAGCGACGATGGCACACTCTACGAGAGGCATCGCCACCTCATGGGCACTCCTGAAAGGAGTCCCTTTGCAAGAGGTTTGCCGGGCGGCCTGCTGGGCTTCGCCGTCGACTTTCACAAGGTTTTACAACCTCAATATGTTATCTCCCACGTCCTTTGGGAATTCGGTTCTAAGCTGGTGACAGAATGTCACATATTTCGACTGTGTTTCGCTTGAGTTCCGTTAACCAGTCGCTCCAGCCCTGTTGGCATGTGGACATTCAATAAAGGTTTTGACTTCAATGCATTTGTCCAGTGTCTTTATTCAATTGTCGTATGGTTGTCCGCCGCGACGTTTGGGCATACATATTCCAGCCCCCTGGGCTAGCCGTCTGGCAGCCTTTCTTGAGTGAAACAGAACGTTGGGTTACGGATGTAACCTTGGTTCTGTGAAGGAAAGAAAGGCTGCCAGACTTCGTCGTCGCTCTGGACTTCGCGTTCAGGATTTTTATGAGGATGAAGTGTGCTGCGCTGGGACTTATATACTGTATACAGTAGCGCGGCACACTCACGTGATGAAGTTTTGACA
>JAPEKO010000028.1:58571875-58582098 GCA_027576075.1 Cathorops hypophthalmus
GCATGTCTTTGGACTGTGGGGGAAACCGGAGCACCCGGAGGAAACCCACGTGGACACAGGGAGAACATGCAAACTCCGCACAGAAAGGCCCTTGCCGGCCACGGGGCTTGAACCCGGACCTCTTTGCTGTGAGGCGACAGCGCTAACCACTACACCACCATGCCAGCTCCACTTATTTGTGTAATTTGTGTATAGACATGTAATCTCCCAAATCATGATGAGATTCCTTTATTGCTACACAGGAGTGTTGAAAGTAATTGGACACACTATAATAAACTCAAACTAGTTTAACTCAACAATAAACTCAAACTCGTGGCTCAAAGTTCAAAGCTTTGCACTACTGATTGGAAGGTTGTGAGTTCAAATCCCAGCATGACAAATCTGCCATGAGGCTACTTGAGTAGGACACTTTACCCTCAACTACTGACTTGTATAATTTCCGAGTTGTAAATTGCTTTACTGATGTTACTTTCACCTGAAATGTTTACACTCGGATGCACCATGGATCTACTGAGCTTGATAACATGTTGAATTTAAGTCTCATACAGTGTTTATTATTGATAGTGCCGTTATCATCCAAATTTAGTGATCTTGATGAACAAACTCAGAAACTTACAACCAAGGCTGCAAGCTTTGGGGTGAAAATCAATTCTAAAAAGTTTAAGACCCTAAGATCCCACCAAGCAAAGAGTAAAGAGCAGTGGTGTGTAGCGAATCCCCGATGTGGGTGGAGTACAGAAGCACGGCAGGCAGGAACTGAAGTTTGTGCAAACTTTTATTTTTACAAATATGTATAGCTTTTCAGCTCCTCCCTCCCATACATGCACACACATGCATTCTGGTCAGGAGTCGGCTCTCCTCTGCTTTCCCCCTCCTTTTATGCCCCATTCCTGCAACACACACACACACATTAATTGACATCAGGTGTAATGACTTAGCCACTTACCTTCCCTGACCCTACCCTCCATTCACAAACTTCTGCTTGGACACGTCCCCACTACCACATACCCCCACCACCTGACTCAGGCCAGGGAGCCATCTGGCCTGAAGCAGACTCCCCCCGATGGGACAGGAAGTCCGCTACCACCATCTGTGTCCCAAGCCTGTAAAACACCTTGAACTTAAACGGCTGGAGGGCGAGATACCAACGGGTGATCCATGCATTGGCATCTGTCATGCAGTGGAGCCAATGGATGGGGGCATGGTCCAAACAGAGAGTGAAAGGGCGCCCCAGCAGGTAGTATCGGAGGGCGAGGACTGCCCACTTTATGGCAAGACACTCTTTTTCGATGGTGCTGTACTTGCTTTCACACATTGAGAGTTTATGGCTGATGTCCAGCATGGGGTGCTCCTCACCCTCCACCTTCTGGGACAAAATGGCCCACAGCCCTCTGTCTGATACATCAGTCTGCAAAATAAAGGGGAGAGAGAAGTCAGGGGACTGCAAAAGTGGCCCCCCACACAGTGCAGCTTTTACCTCAGTGAAAGCCTGTTGGCACTGCTCCGTCCACTGGACTGGATCTGGAGCCCACTTTTTAGTGATGTTGGTTAATGGGCTAGTGACATCCAAATAAATAGGTATAAACCTATGATAATAGCCAGCCAGCTCCAGGAACCATCTCACCTCCTTTTTGGTCTTGGGCTTCAGGCAGGCTGCAATCGCTGCAGTCTTGTTAATTTGGGGACACACCTGCCTATGACCCAAGTTTAACCCCAGATACTGTACTTCCACCCACCCAATTGCACACTTTTTCAGGTTAGCTGTGAGGCCCGCATGCCTCAGCAAATTTAGAATGGCCCTCAGATGTTCCAAGTGCCGTAGCCAATCATGGCTGTAGATTATTATATCATATAGATATGCAGCTGTGTAGGCAGTGTGAGAGCAGAGAACCCTGTCCATAAGCCGCTGGAATGTAACGGGTGCCCCAAATAACCCAAAAGGGACTGTGACAAATTGGTGTAATCCAAATGGTGTGGAAAAGGTTGTTTTCTCTTGGGATAGAGGAATCAAGGGGATCTGCCAATATCCCTTTGTTAGATCCAGTGTCGAATAAAAGCGAGTAGTGCCTAACCAATCAAGCAACTCATCAATGCGAGGCATTGGTTATGCATCAAATTTAGACACTGCACTGACCTTTCTATAGTCCACACAGAACCAGACCTACCCGTCGGTCTTGGGAACCAGGACCACTGGGCTGCTCCAGTCACTGTGGGACTCCTCGATTATGCCCATTTAGAGCATGACCTTGAGTTTGTCCCAAACCACTTTTTTCTTGTGTTTGGGCAAGCGGTAAGGGTGGCTATGTACTACCACCCCTGGGGCATTTCGATGTGGTGTTCACAACCAGGAAGGGGCAAGAACATGTCAGAAAATTCCTTTTGCAACTTGGACACATCCATGAGTTGGGCTGGTGAGAGGTGGTCTCCACAAGGGACAGGAGTGGTTCAAGATGTTATCTTTTTTACCTCCGGCCCCAGCTCCGCCTTCTTCGGGACTACCGATGCCAACGCCATGGGGACCCCCTCATTCCAGCATTTTAAAAGGTTGAGGTGGTAGATTTGCAAAGCCCCACCCCTATCCATTCACCTCACCTCATAGTGGATGTCCCCGACTCTCCGTGTGACCTCAAAGGGCCCTTGCCACTTGCCGATTAATTTAGATCTCGACGTGGGCAACAATACAAGCATTTTGTCTCCTGTTGTGAACTCTCTAAGGCGTGTGCCCCTGTCATACAGCCGGATTTGACATTCTTGTGCCTGTTGCAAATTCTCCTGGGTTAGGTGCGTGAGGGTGTGGAGTTTTGCGTGCAGGTCAAGAATGTACTGAATTTCATTTTTGCTAGGCGAAGGTCCCTCCTCCCAATTTTCTGGCTCCCCTCTGAACCCAGGCTTTCCCTCTGCACCAGTGTTAAGGGTGTCACTCACCTGAGAGGGGAAGGACACAGACACGGAAGAGGGAGACAGGAGGACACCACGGGTGTGATGGGCCGGCTAGGGAGGAGTCAGCCCCCACCTCCATGGTGGGGGAATGGGGAGAGAGAGGAGACAGAGAGGGGAAGAGAAGAGAAACAAGGAGAGGTGCCTTCGCCTCGTCTGCCTGTCATCGTAACTGCCACCAAATGGTCCTCCACCAACTCAATGGCTTGCTGGAGCGACACCAGGCGGTGACACTGGACCCATTCCACTGTTCCTTCCAGAAGCTGAGAGATGAACTGTTCCAGTGCCACCAGGTCGATGATCCTGTAGGCGTCGCCGTCTTCCACCCTCAGTCTCCACTGGCAGGCATCCCATAGTTGTTGGCCAAATGCAAATGGTTGCCTGGCCTCCTCCAGTGTCAGTTTCTGGAACCACTGGCAATGTTGTTTTGGGGAATGGCCGACCTGCTGCAAAATGGCCCTCTCGAGGTCAGAGTAGTTGAGCCGGCTGTCGGCAGGGAGCTGCTGCACTGCACCTTGCTTGTCAGGAGCAGGAGGAGGCAAGCTGCGCGCTGCTCAATTGGCCACCCCCATGCTTGGGCCACTTGCTCAAAAAGAGCGATGGAGGCTTCTGGCTCATCATGTGGGCCCATCTCCATGAGGGTGATGTGAGAGGAGTCCAGGGTGGTAATATTAGATGCCCCTGCCAACACCAGCAGATGCTAGAATGCCTGGCAATCTTCCCACTGGGCCAGCATCAAGGCTTCAAAACATTGTTCTTGGACCTTCCAGAGGGCAGTCAGCACTTGATGCTGGTTCTGTTGGGTAGCAGCGAGAGCATGGATGAGCTCCATAATTGGGGAGGACTCCATGGGCTGGTTCCCTTCTGTACTTGTGTCCCAGCTTTTGGCACCCCTGTAGCGAATCCCTGATGTGGGTGGAGTACAGAAGCACAGCAGGCGGGAACTGAAGTTCGTGTAAACTTTTATTTTTACAGATATGTATAGTGTTTCAGCTCACTCACTCCCACATGCACACACATGCATTCTGGTTGGGAGTCAGCTCTCCTCTGCATTTCTCCCCCCTTTATACTCCATTCCTGCAACAAACAAACAAACAAACACACACACACACACACATTAATTGACATCAGGTGTAATGACTTAGCCACTTACCTTCCCTGACCCCACTCTCCATTTACAAACTACTGCTTGGCCATGGCCTTGTTGCCACACAGTGGCTTTCCCAAAAGCCTCTTAACATTAAGAGCATCTAACTAGGAGACAGAGTGTTCACTGTGCTGCTCGTGCTACCATTTAATGATGATCTTTGTGCTGCGATGCTTTTGGGAAACTCACCCCAGATCAGTGTCAACAACGTAAAAGTGGAGGATGTAGAGAAATTTATATATCTTGGAGCAGTAATAGGCAAATAAGGAGGAGGTATTGTAGTAGTGATATACAGCATAGACTGGAAAAGGCAAGAGGGGTCTTAAGAAATGTACTGTATGGATAGCAAGAGCGATTGGAAGAGAAATAAAAATGCATCTTTATAAATCCTTAGTAAGACCTATATTGCTATATGGATGTGAAACATGGAAGATCACTAAAGCTGAAGAAAAGAAAGTCGACATGTTCCAAAATCAGTGCCTAAGAGAGTTACTCAAAATTAGATGACTAAGTCATCGTCATCGGCTGTCCATTGCTTGTGATGATAAATACTTCATTAGGATGTGCAGAAATGCAAATGGGCCATGAGGCCTGTACCAGAGCAAGAGAGCTGTCCACAGCGGCGGCACAAACAGCCTGGCTGAGCTGCCATGGAAAGTCTGGCCTCATGAGCCCCTGTATATTCCCCTTGACACCTGTCTTCAATTTTCCTAATGAAGCCTCTTGCACAGCAAGGTAAGACAAATGATGTCATGCCCCCATTGTGTTGTCTCTCTGGACCTCCAGACCTGATGCCAAGGGGTGCACAAAAGTGCCACAGACCAGATGGGTATGGAAGTTGCCCCGCAGTGACAACTGACTTGCTGATTCAATTGAGGCCATTTGAGTGGCTCTTCTGCATGCAATCTGGTGGTGTGCCATTGACCCTGTTGGGTTCATTTGCCACATTGCACCGAAAAGCACCCTCCTACTAGCACCTTGTTGGTGACATACTATTTAACCCATAGCTGGAACCCAGGCAGGTGCTACCACTCCAGGTCAGAGTGGACCTAGGAGCAAGGGTGATTAAGGGATAACTCCACTTTCTTTCCCCAATACTCAAGTCCTCCCAAACCTGAGACTCAACACTGGTTGTAGTTTAAAGTCATACCCAGGACTAAGACAGCAAAGTAAAAAAATCAAACAAGAAAATAAATGAAATTGCAAAAACAAGAAACATCAGCTGTGAGATAAGGAGAAGAAGGTGGACATGGTTAGGACACATTTTGAGACACGAGAAGGACAAAAACAGTATTGTGGCACTAGAACAGGCTCCGGCAGGGAAAAGAGCGAGAGGCAGGCTCAAAATGACATGGAGAAGAACAACAGAATGAGAGAGGAACCATCCACGATGGCCTAATTGGAATGCAGCCAGGACTACAGCACAAGACAGAAGGGGATGGTCAGCCAGTGTGGAGACCTTCTGCTACTTATGGACTATATCAAGAGTGTTAATTAATTGAATACATTCGATTTTGCTCTGTTGCTGATTTTCTGTAACACCTTTATGAAAGATGACCTTTGCTTCTGGTGTGAGGACAAGAAGCTGTCATCACACCAGATGGAATGATGGACCCCTTCAATATAGATGCAGGCATCCTACAAGATGATCCACTTGCACCATATTTGTTTATCATATGCCTTGACTATGCCTTAAGTTCTTCAATCAGCGATCTCGATGGACTTACTCTTCACTGCCATCGTAGTCATTGCCACCCTGTGGAAGTTCTGTCTGACATTGACTATGCAGATGACATAGCACTTCTTGAGGACTCAATCAAAGCCACACAGGACTTACTTATGAGGGTGGAGAAAGCTTGTCAGGACATTGGTCTGTACCTCAATGCCCCAAAGATGAAATATATGCACCTGAATCTTTCTTCACACGATCTGCTGCTTTCTTTAGATGGCTCCACAATTGAATGTGTTGATGACTTTAAGTATCCAGGTGGCTACACCAACACTCAACATGACATGGATGTCTGAATTAGCCAGGCATGGAGTACACTTCACTCGCTCCAAAAAAATCTGGAACACACCCATCAAAAACAACACAAAGACCAAAGAATTTCAAGCATCTGTTGAAACTATACTCATATGGTTCTGAGTCCTGGACACTGAATGCTACGCATAGAAAAGAGTTACATGGCACGTACACAAAGATGCTGTGTTTCATTTATGGCATCTCTTGGAAAGATCATATCTTCAACAAAGTGTTATATGGTTCACTCCAGCTTGTCTCCACCATCATGCAAAAGCGACGATTGGAATTAGCTGGACATGTCATCCATAGCAATTAACCTGCTGGGAAACTTCTTCTCTGGGAACCAGATATATGAAGGAGAATTGGTCATCCTTATGTGACTTTGAAGTAAATCATAGAAATGGAAAAAAAAAAAATCTTGATTGTGAAGAACTGAAAACCACAATGACTGACAATAATTTTTGGCTTTCCAACTTCGTCGTGGTTTCACTGTCGCCTCAAGGCATTGGATGAATCGAGTCACTCAAAGACTTTTTCTTATTAACTGATTGTTTTTTAATTGCATACATCTAATTTACTGATTATTATTGATTTATACTGATGGATACAGTGGATATAAAAAGTGTACACACCCCATTAAAATGATAGGTTTTTCTGATGTAAAAAAATGAGACCATGATAAACAATTTCAAAACTGTTTCCACCTTTAATGTGACCTATAACCTGTACAATTCAATTGAAAAACAAACAAATCTGTTAGGGGGAAAACATAAAAAAAGGTACAATAAACTGGTTGCATAAGTGTACACACCCTTAAACTAATACTTTGTTGAAGCGCCTTTTGATTTAATTACAGCATTCAGTCTTTTTGGGTTCACATCTGCCATTAATTAAAATGACTCTGATTCACCCCAAATAAAGTTCAGACATTTACTCAGTTGCGTCCTCCAGCAAAAGCCAGGGATCACAGAGAGCTTACAAAGCACCAAAGGGATCTCATTGTTGAAAGGTATCAGTCAGGAGATGGGGACAAAAACATTTCTACGCCATTAGATATACCATGGAGCACAGTGAAGACCATCATCAAGAAGTGGAGAAGATATGGGACAACAATGACATTACCGAGAACTGGATGTCCCTCCAAAATTGATGAAAAGACAAGACGAAGAAAACTGGTCAGGGAGGCTGCCGAGAGGCCTACAGCAACACTGAAGGAGCTGCAGGAAGTTCTGGCCAGTACTGGTTGTGTACTACATGTGATGACAATCTCCCGTATTCTCCATATGTCTGGACTATGGGGTAGGGTCGCAAAATGGAAACCTTTTCTTACAAAAAAAAACAAAAACATCCAAGCCCAGCTAAATTTTGCAAAAAAAAAACAAACAAACATCAACACTCCCAAAAGCATGTGGGAAAACGTGTTATGGTCTGATGAAACCAAGGTTGAACTATTTGGCCACAATTCCAAAAGGTATGCTTGGCGCAAAAACAACACTGTACATCACCAAAAGAACCCCATACCCATGGTGAAGCATGGTGGTGGTAGCATCATGTTTTGGGGTTGTTTTTCTTCAGCTGGAACAGGGGCTTTAGTCAAGGTGGAGGGAATAATGAACAGTTCTAAATACCAGTCAATTTTGGCCCCAAACCTTCCGGTGTCTGCTACAAAGCTGAGGATGAAGAGGAATTTCATCTTTCAGCACAACAATGACCCCAAGCATACATCGAAATCAACAAAAGAATGGCTCAGCCAGAGCCCAGACCTAAATCCAATTGAAAATCTGTAGGGTGACCTGAAAAGGGCTGTGCACAGGAGATGCCCTCATAATCTGACAGCTTTGGAGCGCTTTTGCAAGGAAGAGTGGGCAAATATTGCCAAGTCTAGATGTGGGAGGCTGATAGACTCCTACCCAAAAAGACTGAATGCTGCAATTAAATCAAAAGGTGCTTCAACAAAGTATTAGTTTAAGGGTTTGCAGACGTATGCAACCAGCTTATTGAACATTTTTTATGTTTTCCCCCCTGACAGATTTGTTTGTTTTTCAATTGAATTGTACAGATTATAGGTCACATTAAAGGTGGGAAAAGTTTTGAAATAATTTAATGTGGTCTCATTTTTTTTACTTCAGAAAAACCTGTCATTTTAATGGGATGTGTACACTATCTCCACTGTAGATAGCTTAGCTTCAGTCACATCATCATCCAATCACATCGCTACAACACACTCTTGAATGTGAATATATACTCATGTTTGTCCTACAATAAACTGAAAAACATCTCTGAGCAGCTGTGTCTGTGTCAGTGACTGTTTGTTCCCGGATATCTGTGAGGCAGAAACTCTTAGGCAGCAGAGGTCTACATTCCTAGATCATACTTTGTCAATTCAACCTCCTTTAGTAGAGACAGATCAAAACCTAATAGTTTTCTGAGGGCTCACCTGGGCTCTTCACATGAAAGGGAAAAAGATTTTTTTTTTCATTAAGTACAGTGGGTTCTCTTATTCCATCTGGAGATCTGAAATTTGGTTATCCCAGTCGCATACATGCGTTGATCGTATAAATAGTCCTCTGGTGTTTCCTAGGGCAGAAAGGATGGTAGTTTTTGGTTATCCCAGCTGCAGGGCCGACTGGATGGTAATTTTTGGTTATCCCAGCTGCAGGGCTGATTGGATGGCAAGTTTTCGGTTATCCCATTCGTAGGGCCGATTGGATGGTAGGTTTTGGTTATCCCAGTCGCACATGAGCGTGTATCATATAAATAATCCTATGGTGCTTCCTAGGGCTGACTGGAAGAGACTGTCATTTGATCTGTCTGATTTGATCTGTCTGATCTTGATTCCTCTGATTTTCTGGATTTATCCAAGTCATCCTTACCTGAGTGTTTCTGGGAATAAGAAGGTCGTTGTGTCTTACTCAACCGCATATATTCTAAAGTTGCCATATAGTGTGTGGATATGGTCTCAATGGTGCTCCCATTGAGACCATATCCACACACTATATCCCACTGAGACTCACATCCCATTGAGACAGGTTGATAGGTCTATACCCTCTAAGCTGAGAATTACTTCCCAATATTATGTTTTCTTGAAATTTTACCTCACTTCACCTTGGAAATTCTCCTCCTTTGTGCTTTGTCTTTTGTCTGTGTTGTATTTTGTGTGTGTCAAAATGGGTGGAAGTGGTCAGTCTGAGAACAAATATAGGATTCCAATTAATTCATGGATAAGATTATTTTGTGGAACCATTCATTGATAATTTGGTCGGATAGACAGACGATCAACTTAACCTAGGTAAACTTTTGTTGAGAACTATTTGTTAAGCCTTAGTTTAATGATAAATAATAAGTAACCGTGGCAGTGCTCATAAGAAAAAAGTTGATAACACTGACAAAGAAAAGAGTAACTAAAAAGTGTAAAGTTGGCTAAATCTTATGCATTTGTGCAGGCTTCATTGCCTCCTTCAGCCACAACAAAAATATCTGAGTTTTATTCAGCACAGCACTATCAGTCCTGGCTCTGAGCTGACTCTGCTTGCTGGGAAAAAAAAATTGTCCACTTTGAGCGAGTTGCAATGTTTGAACAGTTAATAATAAATTTCAATCTGCTTCTGATCTCACTCATGTAACAGGTGTTAAACAACAAAACTGCATGGAATGAGCATGCTTCAGATGATAAGCATTTCACTATGCTTTTCATAATCTTTTTGAATAACTTGCTTCCTGAAAATGCTCATGTTTTGAGAATTTCCACTGCAGGTGCCCTCAATGGCATAAGCTGCAAGACTCAACACTTGGTATGGAATTTGAAGTTGTAATCTTGCATTACATCACTGGATGTCATGAGCTCAAATTGTTATATTGAGCAATTTTTCTCCTAAAATTAAAATACAATCTTGTTTTCAAAGAGTTTCTAATACGAAGATGAAAAATTCTAGTAACGACTAGATTTCTCTCTAGAACACTGCATTAAAAGTGTGTGTATGTATATATATATATATATATATATATATATATAGGGCGGCACAGTGGTGTAGTGGTTAGCGCTGTCACCTCACAGCACGAAGGTCCTGGGTTCAAGCCCCGGGGCCGGTGAGGGCCTTTCTGTGTGGAGTTTGCATG
>JAPEKO010000028.1:62520333-62530937 GCA_027576075.1 Cathorops hypophthalmus
AGGCGGGGCTTATGCGTCATCGTTTCTGAAAATATCCGCTTCTCCATCCACACGGCGCCGGGCTATCCGGCGTTTTCAGATTTATCCACTCTGGGATGCGTTTTCAAAAAATATTGTTTTCACACCTCGAGAAAAACGGACTCGTCGGGACGTGAGGCCGAAATGATAAAGTTTTTATGTGGAACCATCAAAATCGTGCTCGTGTGGTTGGGGCCATAAACACAGACAACCATTCACACTCATATTCACACCTACGATCAATTTAGAGCCACCAGTTAACCTAACCTGCATGTCTTTGGACTATGGGGGAAACCGGAGCACCCTCCATGACATACTGATTCTCCAAAACAATATTATAGTGTTGGGTTTTTTGTTTTGTTTGACATGGAATTATTTTATTCAGGAAAATACTTTCTTGATTAGTGCACATAATCAATGATAAATGCATAAACCCACTTCTACCTCATAGCACATACTTGAATAGGAAATAGGGAACCTTATTGGATACAGCCATAGTATCATCATCAGTGTGTTGTGAATAGATAGCATGGTATAAATATGCAACACTGTTGGAAGGCTCCAACATAGAATGGGATCTATGGTGTCCTGGGGAAATCTTAAATAGTGCAATTTCATTTTAATTACTGACACAGCCACATGCCTGCCACTCCTTAGATTCCTCACTGATCAGTGATGAACCTGTCACCAGGAGAAAGAGAGATTCCCAGCATGTCTGTGAAAAAACCTGCCTTTAAACAGAGCAGTTGGAGGAATGGATGCAAGCCTGGTGCTTTGCTCCTGATTAATTGTAACTACTTTCTAGGACAAGGATTTCCTTGGGGGTAATCAGAACAGCTGCATGGTTACAACTGTTTGAAATCACTGGCAACTACAGTGTCAACAGACATGGGACTAGAGAGATGAGTCTGTCAAATTACACAGCAATCCTGAGACACCAGTGATGCTAGCCTCTCTTGCTTTTCAGACCTGCCTGATCCATCCTGATGGCTGGAGTTATCATCACTTCACTCCTGCGAGGGTGGCCCCATAAGTACAGCCCGTGATCCATCCTGATGCCCTATTTCTGGCTGGAGTTATCATCACTTCACTCCTGCAAGGGTGGCCCCATAAATACAGCCCGTGATCCATCCTGATGCCCTACTTCTGGCTGGAGTCTCATCAATTTGGTCCTGTGGAGGACGGCCCCATATGTACAGTCTAAAGACAAACTTAGAAGATAGCTCTGGACACTTACAGTTTTGCAACAATGGTTAAGGACTACAACTGCAAGGATAACTTTTGGACTGCAGTTGTCATGGACAGTCTTGCACTCAAGTCTGCATGAATCTGGTGCGGCAGCTGCAGCTGAGTCTCACGCCTGGCGCGCCAATCCAGCCTGTCGGCCATGCAGTCAGTGAGTTCTGTGGTGGAGACCGCCCCAAGATCCCTCTTAAGGGTGTCAACAAAGGTGGAGGGCAGTCAACCCCTGCTTCTCCGCCCATGGCGAGGCTCCCACAGGACGAGCTCTCCAGCCAGGTTACCCTGTCTGTGGCAGTGGCCTGTGAGTCCCAATCGCCTCCAGGCAATTTTGTCTGAGACTCTTGGGAGATCGCCTTACAAGATCTCATTTGGTACCAGGTCCTGCCAGCGGATGTCTAGGGCTGTTCGAAACATCCGGGTGTAGGACCCATCGATTGATCGCTCAAGGGTAGAAGTGAGTGACCAGCTCTCACAACCGTACAGTAGCACAGATTCAACAGTGGCAATGAAAAGCCCTTAGGAGACGCTAGACTTCCAGACTTTGCTCATGCTGTTAAGAGCTTGCCAGGCAAGGGCCTTGCAGACTCTGATATCGTGCTCTGTCGAGTTTACCCAGCAGCCAAGATACTTATAGTCATCGACTTCGTCAAGGTCATTCCCGCTCTTAATGGTGAGAGGCATCAATGACGCATTGCAGGACAGTACCTTAGTCTTCTTGGCGTTTAGATGGAGACCAACACGCAGGCACTCTTCCTCACCATGTGCTAGGAGACTCTGTGTCTGATTGAAATCATTGGACAGTAAGGCTATGTCGTCTGCGAAGTCCAGATCTGTGATGACTCTGCCTGGGTTTTGACGTGAGCGTCTCGGTGTGATCGTAAAACCCAGACTGTATATTCACAGAAAGAAAAAAAACCCCTCTATGCTCTTGGGAAAATATGCCACAAGGATGTTTTGAATGGTTAAAGGTTACAGCTTTGGAAATATGTTCTACATAGAACCTTTAAGGTTTCTTCTCGACTTTAGGGTTCTAGATATAAGTCCATTTTAAAGCAATAGAGCATGTGGCAGATGCACATCTCTACAAGAGTTCATAAAAAGGCATCTTTGAGGGTTCTTTGGGTAATTAAGGGCCCATGCCTTTGTAAAACAGTTCTCATTCAAAGCCTGGATAAACAAACAAACAAACAAAAACACTTTGTTATTGGGATCGATGTTGCCATTTTAAGAATAAAGAAATCGGTGGACCCTCTGGGTGCCCAATGCAGATTTCAAGGAGATGTTTAAAGATCTACAAGGGTTCATAAAAACTGTTCTTTCAGTGTTCTCCAGATGGTTTACAGTTGTCATAGGGTTCTACAGAGAACATTTAAAAGGTCCACCTATAGGACACTTCACTAACATCCACTTCCTACGTCAAACAAAGCCAAAACAGCACACACAAACACACAATTATTGCAGTGATGGGCGAAAGAAGCCATATTACTTATTCAATTCTTTTGCACAGACTCGTTAAACTGAATTGAACCATTTTGACTCATTTGATTCACCATTCAGAAGAGCATCCAGAAACGCTGTACAGACAAACAAAGTGTGAAGACAAACAGCGTGCATGCACACACACACACACACACACACACACACACACAGAATACATGCAATGTTGAACCAGAGGATTCACATTACTGATTCAACTCTTTCAAATATATTTGTGAAATCATTTTGATTCATTTGATTCACTACAGTATCACAGGCTGTGAGGAGAACAGGTTTAATCAGCCAGACCTTCTATCATTTACCCCAAACACACAGACTTCAGCTGAATTCCATGTGAAACCTGGGAGAGTGTGTAAAGCATGTAAACCATGTAAAGTGTGCAAAGCGTGTAAAGTATGTAAAATGTTTAAAGTATAGAAAGTGTGTAAAGTATATAAAGTGGGTAAACCATTTAAAAAGTGGAAAGCGTGGAAAGTATACAAAGTGTGTAAACCATTTAAAGTGTGTAAAGTGTATAAAGTGTGGAAAGTATAGAGTGTGTGTAAAATATAGAAAGTGGGTACAGTATTTAAAACAGATAAAGGATGCAAAGTATGTTAAAGTGTGTAAACAATATGCAAAGTGTGTAAAGTATAGAAAGTGTATAAAGTATTAGGTGTGTAAAGTATGTAAATCATCTAAACTGTTTAGTGTGTAAAGTGTGTGTGTAAAGCAGATAAAGGATGTTGAATGTGTAAAGCAAGTAAATTATGGAAACAATGTAAAGTATGTAAAAAATGTAAAGTATGGAATGTTTGCAAAGCATGCACATTATATAAAGTATGTAATGTGTAAAGTGTGTAAAGTATGTAATGTGTAAAGTATGTAAAACATGCAACCTGTTTAATGTGTGTAAAGCATGTAAAATATAGAAAGTATGTGAAGTATGGAAAGTGTGTAAAGTATGTTGTGTTTAAACCATGTAAAGTATGTAGTGTGTAAAGTATGTAAAACATGTAAACTGTTTAAAGTGTGTAAAGTATGGAAAGTGAATACACCCTTTATCTGCTTTACATACTTTATTCACTTTCCATACTTTACACACTTTAAACAGTTTACATGCTTTACATACTTTACACAGTTTCCATGATTTACAAATTTTACGTTTTATGCACTTTTTTACTTCCCATACTTTACACACTTAATGAACTTTACACCCTTTATCTGCTTTACATACTTTAAAGTTCATTAAGTGTGTAAAGTATGGGAAGTGCATAAAACGTAAAATTTGTAAATCATGGAAACTGTGTAAAGTATGTAAAGCATGTAAACGTATAGAAAGTGTGTAAGCAATAATAACAATAATTCTACATCTGCTACTCCTAACACTCATCTTTTACTTCTTTTCATCTTTACACCCTCCTCATGCCCTCTCCTGATATCACCTCTCTTCCTCCAGCTTCTCTCCCTCGTTCCTCTCTTCCTCTTCGTGTTCAGGAAGTGCTGAATTTTCCATCACCTCCTCCTCCCTCTCATCTTCTTATCAACTTTCTCACTTTCACCTTCATCACTTCGTTTTCCCTCCTCCATCCTTTTCTCTGATCTATCACCTCCCTCTCTTCATCTTTCTTCTGCTCTATCCACTACTGTCTTTTTTTCTTCCTACTTTCTAGTTGTTTCTCCTTTTCATTTCAATTACATCTTCTTCTCATCTTTCTTTCTTATCATTTTCTTTACTTCCATCTTCCTTCCTTCGTTCTCCTTCCTCTATTACTAACCCTTGATCTTTCTTCCTTTCCTCTCCTGTCCGTCACCTCGTCTCCTCATCTCCCTTCTTTTCTTTAGTCTTGTTCATTTTTATTCTAGTCTTCCTTTCTTTCCTTCTCTGTTTATTTCTTCTTCTTCTTCCATATTCATCACTTCTTCTCATTTCCCTCTTCTATCTTCTCTACTCTCGCAGTTTCTGCCTCTTTCATCTGTTACTCTCCTCCACTTCTCTCTTTCATCGGGTATCTTTTTCAGTTTTTTTTTCTCCCTCTCATCTCATGTTATAATTCTGGCTGCTGCTTATCTACCGTCACTCCTCTTTTCTTTTATCTCCTCTCTTTTATTTTTACCTTATCACCTGTACACCCTTCCGTTCTATTCTCTCCTCCTATCTACAGTACACAGTTCCTCGTGTTGAGGAACGACAGCTATTTCTGCATCTCGCCAACTCCTTATCGTCGTCTTATTTTCTCTTCTTCAATCTCATTTCGCCATCATCGTCCCTTCATCCTGTCATTCTCCTCTCTCGTAATTTCTTCTCTTCACTTCATCTTTCCTCTCATCTCATAGTCAGGACCTGCTACAGCATTACGCTTCTCATCTCTTCTCCTCTACACCCCTCCATCTTTCCTCGTGTCTCGTGTTTAGGAACGATACGATACTTCAGCTGCTCCATCTCTTATCGTTTCCTTTTTTATTCCCTTCTTCATCACTTCTACACTCTGAAAGGGTTCTTAGGCGTGTTGTTCTCCTGAAAAAGGTTCTTGTTTGGAAGTGTTACTGATACAGGATGCAGGAAACACTGTTCTAGAGTTCTACAAGTGAGGTTTTCTGTCTTCTCACGTAGTAAGAAAAGATAATTCAGCTGCCACATTTTTTTTTTCCCTTCATTCTCTCTTTCTTCATTTTTTTTTTTTTAAATCTCACAACACCTCAACACTTCCATTCTCTCCTCTTTTGTCCTGCACTCATGTTCTCTCCTCTTGCGCTCCTCTCCATGGCTCCTCATGCCTCATGTTCAGGGCTCTCCTTCGTCTCTTCATCACCCTCTCGTCTTCTCCTTATCAAATCTCGTCTTCGAGAACAGTGCGCTTTCTGTCACCTCTCCCCTTTTCCATTTCCTTTCTGCCCCTCCTCCTGTATTATCTCTCCATCGTTCCTTCGCTCTCATGCGTTCAGGGACAATACTTCAGGTACTGCTTCATCTCTAACAGCCATCATCATCATTTCTCCTATCATCATCATCATCATCATCATCTTATGCTCTTTTCCTTCCCTCCATCCTCTCCTTCACATCTCTCAAACTTGCCACAATGTCACTTCAAACACATCGTTAAGAAAACCACACTTACATAATCAGCTCCCGACTCGTCTGGAAACTTGGCGCTCCTCCGGGCCCCGTTATCCTGTCATCATCTGTTATCCCTCCATCATGTCCCTCAGAGGCAGGAGGAATAAAGCTGAAGTGCGAGTGTGTATCGGTGTGTCGGTGGCTGGTGCGCAGCAGCTCTCGAGCACAGGAGCAACAGAGACTCACCTACGAGCGAGATGCTTCCACCACTGAGCGCTGCCACACAATGTGTGTGTGGGAAAGAGAAGAGAGAGAGAGAGAGAGAGAGGAGGGAGGCTGGGGCCGAGGATGCTTGGTGAGGAGGGAGGCTGGGGCCGAGGATGCTTGGTGTGTGTGTGAGACAGAGAGAGAGAGAGAGAGAGACGGTGCTCGTCTCTAAGGAAGGATTACACACACTCGTGTTGCTCTTCACACACATCTGTTCCTCTTGCTAAACTCATTGGCAAAGGTTCCAATGATTCCTGATTAGTCAGAGCTGCCATTTACCCAGGGGCCCCTCTCCAAATGACTAACACACACAGAACTGTTTTCATTCTGTCACTGCTTCTTATCTTTTTTTTTTTAAATCAAAATCTATTTATTTTCTCTGTCTGACACATAGTAATATTATTTCAAAGGTTTTGAAGTTGTTTGGAGTGTGTTAAGGAATATGAGAGTGTGCAAGAGTGTTTGCAGGATGGGAAGGAGTGTGTGAAAATATGTTGGAGTGTTGCATGGTGTGAAGAAGTTTGGAAGAGTGTGTAGGAGTGGTTTCGGCGGTTTGGGGAGTGTGAGAGAGTGTGTATATGCGTTTGGAGTGAGGTAGGGAGTGTGAACGAGTGTCCGTAGTATGGTCGGGAGTGTGTGAGAGTGTCAAGGAGTGTTTGGAGTGTGCGAATACGTTTGAGAGTGTGCAGGAGCGGTTGTAGGGTGATGGGGAGTGTGTGAGAGTGTCAAGGAAGGTGTGCAGTGTGCGAATGAGTGTGAGAGTGTGCAGGAGTGTTTCAAGGATGGGAAGGAGTGTGTGAAAATATGTTGGAGTGTTGTATGGTGTCTTCACACCATACAAGTTTGGAAGAGTGTGTAGGAGTGGTTTGGGGAGTGTGAGAGAGCGTGTAGGAGAGGTTTACGCGGTTTGGGGAGAGTGAGAGAGTGCGTAGGAGTGGTTTGGGGAGTGTGAGAGAGTGCGTAGGAGAGGTTTATGCGGTTTGGGGAGTGTGAGAGAGTGCGTAGGAGTGGTTTACGTGGTTTGGGGAGTGTGAGAGAGTGTGTAGGAGTGGTTTGGGGAGTGTGAGAGAGTGCGTAGGAGTGGTTTGGGGAGGGTGACAGAGTGCGAGTGGTTTGGGGTGTGTGAGAGAGTATGTATGAGGGGTTTGGGGTGTGTGAGAGAGTGCGCAGGAGTGGTTTAGGAGGTTTGGGGAGTGTGAGAGAGTGCGTAGGAGTGGTTTAGGCAGTTTGGGGAGTGTGAGAGAGTGGGTAGGAGTGGTTTTGGCGGTTTGGGGAGTGTGAGAGAGTGCGTAGGATTGGTTTAGGCGGTTTGGGGAGTGTGAGTGAGCGTGTAGGAGTGGTTTAGGCGGTTTGGGGAGTGTGAGAGAGCGTGTAGGAGTGGTTTAGGCGGTTTGGGGAGTGTGAGAGAGTGGGTAGGAGTGGTTTAGGCGGTCTTGCTGGAGAGTGAGAGAGTGTTGGGGAGGGTGCAGGAGTGTTTGTAGTGTGAGAGTGTGTGCAGGAGTGTTTGTAGCCTGAGAGAGTGTGCAGGAGTGTTTGTAGCGTGAGAGAGTGTGCAGGAGTGTTTGCAGCGTGAGAGACTGTGCAGGAGTGTTTGCAGCGTGAGAGAGTGTGCAGGAGTGTTTGCAGCGTGAGAGAGTGTGCAGGAGTGTTTGTAGCGTGAGAGAGTGTGCAGGAGTGTTTGTAGTGTGAGAGAGTGTGCAGGAGTGTTTGTAGCGTGAGAGAGTGTGCAGGAGTGTTTGTTGCGTGAGAGAGTGTGCAGGAGTGTTTGCAGCGTGAGAGAGTGTGCAGGAGTGTTTGTAGTGTAAGAGAGTATGGAGGTGTGTTTGCAAGGTCTTGGTGAGTGAGAGAGAGTATGCAGGAGTGTTTGTAGTGTGTTGGGGAGTGTGAGAGTGTGTGCAGGAGTGTTTCTAGTGTGTTGGGGAGTGTGAGAGAGTGTGCAGGAGTGTTTCTAGTGTGTTGGGGAGTGAGAGAGAGTGTGCAGTAGTGTTTGTAGTGTGCTGGGGAGTGCGAGAGAGTGTGCAGTAGTGTTTGTAGTGTGTTGGGGAGTGTGAGAGGGTGTGCAGGAGTGATTGTAGTGTGTTGGGGAGTGTGAGAGAGTTTGCAGGAGTGTTTGTAGTGTGAGAGAGTGCACAGGAGTGTTTGTATTGTGAGAGAGTGTGCAGGAGTGGTTTGGGGAGTGTGAGAGAGTGCGTACGAGTGGTTTCGGGAGTGTGAGAGAGTGCGTACGAGTGGTTTGGGGAGTGTGAGACAGCGCGTAGGAGTGGTTTAGGCGGTTTGGGGAGTGTGAGAGAGCGCGTAGGAGTGGTTTACACGGTTTGGGGAGTGTGAGAGAGTGCGTAGGAGTGGTTTAGGCGGTTTGGGGAGTGTGAGAGAGCGCGTAGGAGTGGTTTAGGCAGTTTGGGGAGTGTGAGAGAGTGCGTAGGAGTGGTTTAGGTGGTTTGGGGAGTGTGAGAGAGTGCGTAGGAGTGCTTTAGGCGGTTTGGGGAGTGTGAGAGAGTGCGTAGGAGTTGTTTAGGCGGTTTGGAGAGTGTGAGAGCGCGCGTAGAAGTGGTTTACACGGTTTGGGGAGTGTGAGAGAGTGCGTAGCATTGGTTTAGGCGGTTTGGGGAGTGTGAGAGAGTGCGTAGGAGTGGTTTAGGCAGTTTGGGGAGTGTGAGAGAGTGCGTAGGAGTGGTTTAGGCGGTTTGCGGAGTGTGAGAGAGTGCGTAGGAGTGGTTTAGGCGGTTTGGGGAGTGTGAGAGAGTGCGTAGGAGTGGTTTCGGCGGTTTGGGGAGTGTGAGAGAGCGCATAGGAGTGGTTTAGGCGGTTTGGGGAGTGTGAGAGAGTGCGTAGGAGTGGTTTAGGCGGTTTGGGGAGTGTGAGAGAGCGTGTAGGAGTGGTTTGGGGAGTGTGAGAGAGTGCGTAGGAGTGTGAATACTCTGTGTTCTACACAGTCTGAGAGAGTGTGTAGAAGTGTTTTACCCTGTGTGAGGGAGTGTGAATAAGTGTTTCTACTGTGTTAGGGAGTGACAGAGTGTGCAGGAGTGTTTGTAATGTGTTAAGGAGAGTGAGCAAGTATGCAGGAGTGTTTGCGAGGACTTGGTGAGTGTGAGTGAGGATGCAGGAGTGTTTGTAATGTGTTAAGGAGAGTGAGAGTGTATGCAGAAGTGTTTGCGAGGACTTGGTGAGTGTGAGTGAGGATGCAGGAGTGTTTGTAATGTGTTAAGGAGAGTCAAAGAGTATGCAGGAGTGTTTGTGAGGTCTTGCTGGAGAGTGAGAGAGTATGCAGGAGTGTTTGCGAGGTCTTGGTGTAAGAGAGTGTGCAGGAGTATTTGTAGTGTGTTGGGTAGGGTGCAGGAGTGTTTGTGATGTGTTAAGGAGAGTGAGAGAGTATGCAGGAGTGTTTGCGAGGTCTTGCTGGAGAGTGAGAGGGTATGCAGGAGTGTTTGCGAGGTATTGGTGAGTGTGAGAGAGTGTGCAGGAGTATTTGTAATGTGTTGGGGAGGGTGAGAGAGTGTTCAGGAGTGTTTCTAGTGTGTTGGGGAGTGTGAGAGTGTGTGCAGGAGTGATTGTAGTGTGTTGGGGAGTGCGAGAGAGTGTGCAGGAGTGTTTCTAGTGTGTTGGGGAGTGAGACAGAGTGTGCAGTAGTGTTTGTAGTGTGTTGGGGAGTGCGAGAGAGTGTTCTACCCCTAGCCTACCACCAAGAAACAGGTGGTGCCTTCCTGATGCTGGCTGCCACTGGCACTTCATGTCTAATTTTGTCTCTGTAGCTTCCCCCCTCTCAGATCTCACAAGGAAGGTAGAATCCAAGGAAGTCTGCTGGACCATTCCTCCCAAAAACATGTTCCAGGCCCTCAAAATGACTCTCAAAAGCTCCCTGGTTTTAAGAACCCTGACTTCCAGCACCCCTTTCTGGTACACATGGATGCATCAGAGACTGGTCTAGGAGCTGTGCTGTTGCATGAGTTCAAGGGAGGAGAGCACCCCATAGTCTACATTAGCCAGAAGCTGACGACTACAGAGCAGAGGTATGCAGCAGTGGAGCAAGAAGCCCTCACCATCAAGTGGGCCGTGGGGAAACCATGCTACTACTTAACAGGAAGACACTTCACCCTTGTCATCAAACATGCCCCATTCAAAAATAAAAAAAAGCATTTTTGTTGCACTTCATGCCTTTATCCCCATGTTTGGGACATGTTTGGCTCTGTCATGAACGGGTGCTACACTATCTGAAAATATATATTTTTACAAAATACAAAATTTATAGATGCAACTCCATGCAATCACTCTTATAGTCACTATAATCAATCCTGTACCATAAAACTCCCTGTAATCACTCCTACACCCTAAAATCCCTCCTGTACTCCCAACAATAATCTTTATACTCCCTATAATCACCCCTATACTCATCTCATCTCATTATCTGTAGCTGCTTTATCCTCTTCCACAGGGTCGCAGGCGAGCTGGAGCCTATCCCAGCTGACTCTGGGCGAAAGGCGGGGTACACCCTGAACAAGTCGCCAGGTCATCACAGGGCTGACACATAGACACAGACAACCATTCA
>JAPEKO010000028.1:63778015-63788632 GCA_027576075.1 Cathorops hypophthalmus
TAGTCAGCTGGGATAGGATCCAGCTCGCCCGCGACCCTGTAGAACAGGATAAAGCGGCTACAGATAATGAGATGAGACATTTTTGGTGATAAACCCAGACTCGGTCGAGGAGAAATAAGTGTGTAGTTAGGAAACAACTAGAAATGTAATTTCACATACTTTGTTGGAAATGCTATGAGGACGCCAAGCGGGGACCAAACCCAAAACATCTTATAATTTGCATTATTGAAGTAAAAGAGAAGGACTTTTTGTGAGGAAACGATTGTGCGATAGAGAGTTCACTAGAAATGTATTTCATATAAATACAGATCCGTGTAATTACTGAGTTATTACTGAGTTATAGATGGAGGACATCCATCGACCACGAGTAGCAAAGGAGAATGAGTAGACAAACAAGGCGTGTTGGAAATGTGAAAACCAATGTACGTGTGTGTGTGTGTGTGTGTGTGTGTGTGTGTGTGCAGGATAAGAAGTATGCGTGTGATAAGTACAAGGACATCTACACAGAGCTGAGCATTGTGAGAGCTAAAGCCGATTGTGACATCAGCAAACTGAGAGAAAAACTATTGGCCGCGACAGAAGCTCTCGGGGAAAGAGACACGCCCACACACACACCAGGATATGGTAAGGAATCTCATCAATGTCCTATACACACACACACACACACACACACACACACGAACACTGGATTCCATTATCTTTAAATTACCTTCTGAGGACAGTAGCTTTAATATTGTGTGTGTGTGTGTGTGTGTGTGTGTGTGTGTTTCACAGATATCATGAAGTCAAAAAGTAACCCTGACTTCCTGAAGAAAGAACGCTCGGCCGTTTCCAGGCAGGTCCGTGGAGTGAGGTCGAAGGTGAGAGTTTGCAGGTTTCGTTATGGTCACATGGTTTTGCCGCATGTGTGTGTGTGTGTGTGTGTGTTGAGTCAGTAAAAGTGTGTGCATACTGTATGTATTGTACAAATGTTAAAGTCTACCTCTCGTGTATATTACCCTGTCAGTCTGTGAGTGAGGAGGTGCCGTGGGATAGCTGACCCCGCCCCTTCAGTGATGTAGGTATTGTATACTTCTGGAATAAGCCTCAAATTTGCATGTCCTTTCCGTGACTCAGCATGCCCCTCCCCCATGATTTCCCTCTGGGTTTTAGCGCACCAATCACAGTGTGTTTACCTGCTGTACTGATTCGCTATGTTTGTAGAGTTATTTACTTTTGGATAACGATGATGTAAACAGGTCCAGTTTTGGGGAGTAAAGGGGTGCAGTTGATGTCGCTGTCGGAACCCAGTCGAGCGCACTGTTGTTATCCGGCCCAGTGAAGTGATCCGGCTCATTATTCTACACCCAGTCATTCAGTTTAATCGTTATCTGATTAAGTTTGCCGTTGCTGTACTGGGGGAGAGTAAACTTCTACCAGGCACGTCCTCCCGGTGGCGGATGGAGGAATACCCTGCTTCTGTAGGGCAGTCTCGAATACCCAATAAGAGACCGTGGACCAAATCCCTGGAAAGGGAGTGGTGCCCCTACCAGGTAAAATAACCAAGAAAACAATGGAAGTGCCACAAAGAAGAGATACGCTAAACGGCGTTAATGGGAGCGTCTCTAATGAGGTTGCTGTCGTGCCCAGTCGGTACGGCCATGACCAGCAGGTGCGGACCGTCCGTGATCAAGCAACTGCTGGTGGCTCATGTGGCACTCCATCATCGCCAACATCAACATGGACACGGCACTGCGGTAAGGTAAGGTAAGGGACTTAAGTACCAGGAAGTGCAGAAGAAGAATGGGATGGTGGAGTATAAAATCAACATAGTGCTAATGTTCTGGGTTGATTGGTAACCTCGAGTGGTGAGCAGCCCTTTAGACATTGCTGTATACTTTGAGGTAAAAACTAAACAAGTAAACAAACTTCAAGAGTTCCAGATACAATGAAACTCCATGTTTCAAATCCTGGCGTGTTTGGTGCCCACACAGAACTTAACATTACACTGGTAGCAGGGTGGTAAGTTTTTATTATTATGATAGGATTTTTTCCCTCCTTCTCTGTTATCGCTTGCACATAAGTTTTTCTCTACTTGTGAGTGTGTTTTCTTCACATTTTTATCGCAAGTTGGGCTGTTTTTACCACATAGCTGTGAGTTATCAGTCAGTTAGCTGGGCTATTCTGTTTCATTTTCTTTTCAGCCACTGAATTATGTCGGATGAGGAATATGTTGCTGCTGCTGAGGAGGCACACAGACCTGCTGCTAATCCAATGCTTCAACCACAAGACATGAACTCGCACCTGCCATTTTGGAATGATCTCCTGCCATTTTTCTGGAGATGGAACTGAGCCATTTCACTCTTGGATTCAATGATTTGAGGCCACATCGGCTGTGTCGCCTAGGCACTTGGATAAAGCTAAATTATTGCCTTCAAAGCTAAGTGGTCCTGCATTTTCATATTGGCAGGCTCTTTCTACTGCTATCAAAGCCGATTATGCCCAAGTTAAAGCTAATTTGACTGCTGTTTTTAATAGACATCATTTTATAGCCACTTTTCAGACATATCTCAATGTGCACCCATGCAAACCCAATGAGCCCCTTGCAGTTTATGCTGCTGAACTGACTACACTGATGGCTGAAGCTTTTCCTGACTATGATGCACAAGGAAAGAGTTCAGAAGTTTTTTGGCATTTTGTGACTGGATTGGACTCATCACTCCAGCTCAAAATCCATGAGCATGGCATGCTAACTTTGGAAGCTGCTCTTAAAGTGGTCACACAGTGTGAAAGGAGTCAGTTAGCTCTTAGTATAGCCTCTCCTTCTCCTGTTATGCCAGTGATGGTTGATCACACCACATTATCCAGTCCTGCATCAACACCTATTGCTGAATTAACAGCTGCTATCGCTGAACTGTGTGCTGATTTCAAAGCCTTACACCATTCTCAATCGAATACATCTGATGACCAACTGGATCAACTCTTAAGGCAGTTCTCAAGCTTTTGCCAGGAGGTGACTGGGATTATGCATCCACAGCAAGCCTGCACAGCTGCTGACTACATGACTCATCACACTATCCACCACCGACCTGATGATGTCCACAGTTGGCACCACTCATTGGACAGCTATGCCTCATCCTGCATATCACCATGGCACCCCTCGTCTCATGATGACCACTCTCCACCTTTGTGCACCTCTCCAGGACAGTGGCAGACCCATCAGCTTCCCTACTGTGAGGATGCCTACTCCCATTGTCATAGCCACTCTCCCTCTTACTACACACGTGAGTCTTTTCATGGTCACCCTCCTATCACTGCCCACTACACATTCCCTACAACATACCCACTGATTCTCCCAGCCACTCTCCTTCTTGGGAGTGGCAGTTTCACCCTGTAGCTTCCTCCTCCCAGGTGAGTCATGCCACATACTCCTGTAGCCCTTGCTCACTTTGTCCAAGCCCTCACCACAGACACACTACATATACAGACTCTCATCCACCTCCATAGTCTTATGACCATCCCCAACATTACCATAGGTCCCCCAATCAATGCATGCACTTTTCTACAGACACAAGTGATCAGGGAAACTACTAGGGGCTGCCATGACAGAGCATGTGACCACTTATTTCACCCCAATGGTCCACCCTAACACACATGGCTCTGAGTGTGTTCCTCCATGCCATACATATGACTCACCATATCAGCCACAGACCTACATGCTCTGGTTGACACAGGCTCTGGCCTTTCCTTAATAACAGATGACTGCCATAAATCCATTCCAGCCTTATCTACTCAGCCCATTACTAAATCATTTACCTTAGCCTGTTCAGTCACTGGACACTTTATTGACATTTTAGGCATGGTCACTGCACCTGTACATATAGGCGGTGTCATGTTGCCCCACATCTTTCATGTTGTGCACACAGCTAGTCATCCACTCATTTTGAGTTGGGATTTCCTCACAAAACACCACACAGTAGTGAATCTGCCTAAGGCATGTCTACAGCTCTACAACACTGAAGTTCTCCTCATGCATCCTCACTCCATTATCCCTGTTCAGGTGGCAGTGGTAACCATCTCCTCTGTTACTTTCCCGCTTATGTCTGAAATGCCCATACCCATATCTGTGATGAGTAGTGCTGTCCCTGCCATTCCCTCAGACACTTATTAAGGCATGTTAGAGCCACATATATCCCCTACAGTGAATCTGGCTGTGGCTAGAATGTTGATCTATATCCATGATGGCAAAGGGGTTGTCAGAGTTGTTAACACACTCTGTAACCAATTTTCCTTGATGGTGGATGCCCTATAGGCCAGGTTTTTTTTTTTTTTACCATCATAGGTCTGTAGGGACAGCAGCCATGCCCTTAACCATGGTAACCCTTTCACAACCAGTTTGAAACATACCCATCTTTGTACTTGACACCATGCTTTATCTCCTCCCCTTCCTCTGACTTTCTGTAATGGTGTTGGACAGAGAGGATACCTGATACCAGGTACAGTGACATCATGACTGCTTTAAATCAGCGAGGGAAATGGAAATTCACTCTTTCTGGCCGTGGATGTCCCCTCTGGTGGACTCCATGTGTGAAACAGAGGCCAATGCATTTGGTGCTACAGAAGGACAGAGAACAAAGAACCAGCTATTGATACCAGACTTTAGCCAAAGTTCAATGGGCTTGACTTTCACAGAGTTGCAATGATAACTGAACTGGTTAATTACTGTTTTTCAAAGAAAAAAGGTGACCAGATCCCTTTTCTTCTTTTTTCAATGTCAATGAAATTATAAGCAAGACTCCTTCTAGATCATCGTGCTCCCGATGAGATGCCAAGGATCTCCAGCTGGTGAGCTGCAGAAGGAGCAAAGCATCTTCTCCCCAGATCTGCATCATGCGCTATCTCAGATAACAGAAGGTTCACTTCAGTACCATCTTCTCAAGGATAACAGAAGGCACACTTCCAACTGCTAATAAGTAAGTCTGGCATCTGGGCAAAGTTTAAGTTTTTACTTGTAGCTAGCTAACGTGAACAGTGTTGTTCATTTGAATTCATTTATGATTTAGATGTATGCATTTTGATTCACATGAAAGTCAGTCTTAGACCGTGCATTGTTGATTTACTTTGTTGACTATCTGTGTTTAGCTAGATCGTGCATGCTCTCTCTCTCTCTTTTAACTCCTTTTGTCATACATTTCCTGTACTGAGATGTCAGTAGAGTTTGGGTTTAAGGCCTAGCTGAGGCTAGTTGAACTACAGATTCCTTTGTCTTAATTTCTTAATTTTTGCGCACTGTGCTGACCCTCCCCCTTTCTGGGTGTGGTAGCATTCCATTCTCACACACTCTTTTACACACACACACACACACACACACACACACACACACACACACACGTAATTTTCCCTATCACATTTTAACATCTACTTGCCCTATTCCTTCTGATCACCATTAGTGCCTTAATTATCATATGCCCTACTGATTCTTATTTGTATATATTTTGTATATATCATTTATACTGAATTATTCCTTGGCAGCTATTGTTGCAATATGTGATCAGTATTAGTTTGCTAATTCCTGTCAGCTATTTCAATAAATGGTATCTTTGTGGAATAAACTGTGTCCTGTTTATTGTTACAATATTCACTGAAGTGCCAACCTCGATCAGGAAAAGAACTCTAATTGCCTTCACCCATTTTGTTAATGAATTTATGAGACTGATTAATGAATTTGAGACTGATCCCTTTTTACATGAGACTGATTTGATTGATTTTAACATTTTGGCTATAAATTATTAGATACATTAATTAATGATTAATTAAGTTATGAGACTGATTCCTTTTTATATGAGACTGATTTGATTCATCTTATAACAAGAGGTGTCAAAGCTTTTAGAACAAGGGGTGACTGAGGAATCTTGTAACCCATGGTCAGCACCTGTGGTGCTTGTCTGAAAGAAAGATGGTGCCCACCATTTCTGTGTGGACTTTTGCTGCTTAAATGCGGTTTCAATTAAAGATTCACACCCACTTCCATGGGTTGATGACACATTGGACAGGCTGTCTGGTGCTAAAATATTTAGCACAATTGATCTGACTGCTGGATATTGGGCAAATACCCCTTAACCCTGCAGGCAAAGAAAAAAACAACAACAGCCTTTTCTACAGGCACAGGTCTATATCAGTTTCACATGATGCTAATGGGTTTGTCCAGTGCCCCTCCTAGCTTTCAATGCCTGATGAAGCTTGTCCTTTATGGCTTACACTGGAGCATCTGACTAATTTTTTTAGACAACATAATTGTCTATAGTGACAACTTCACACATCACCTACAACACCTGGAGGAGGTCTTCCAGCAGTTCCATACAGCAGGCCTAAAACTTAAGCCTTCCAAATGTCACCCTGCAAGGTCTTCAGTGCCATTACTTGGCCATCAGGTCTCCAGTAATGGTGTTTAGCCTGACCTTGCAAACACAAAGAAGGTCTCTATGTGGCTAGTTCCACAATCCACCACTCAAATTAGAGCATTCATGGGTCTATGTTCTTATTATAGGTGCTCCATTTGAGATTTTGTGCACATTGCAGATCCATTACACTGGCTTACTCAAAAAGTGGTGCCATTCATTTGGTCCACTGAAGCCAAGGAGTCTTTCACAACTTTGAAACAGGCATTAACATCACCAACAATTATGGCTTTCCCAAATCTTTCTGTACCCTTTCTCCTCTTCACAGACACCTCATTCCAGGCAGTTGGTGCAATGTTATCACAATGGCTTGATGGCAAAGAACATGTCATTTCAAGTCAAGTCAAGTCAAGTCAAGTCAAGTTTCATATGCTAGTCATCTGCTCTCAGTGTCAGAGAGAAAGTGGTCTACTTTGGGCCATTGTATGGGCTGTTCATCATTTTTGCCATTATCTCCCCTCTCAATCCTTTCATTATCTCCCCTCTCATCCTCTCATCCTTTCAGGTCATAGTTACTGACCATAAGCCTGTGGTGGGTCTCAGGAAGTTATCCTTGAACCAAGATCCCATGGGCTGAAGAGCTTGGTGGTCAGTAGAGTTAGGCCTCTGTGATTGGTGCATAGTGCACAGAGATGGTGATAAGCATTTAAATGCTGATGCTATGTCTCGCCGCCCACAGATGACCACCACTGTGGCAGTTACATGATGCATCTCCTTACCTTAGAAAAATGTGGTCTCAGTTCAGTCACCTCACTGTGATCAATGGACTATTGGTCAGAAGTGCACTTTCACACAATGGGACAGAACAGGTAGTGGTCCCACATTTCTCATTCCCAACATGCTGCATCACATACATGGTCACCCTGGTGTTGGTCACTATGATTTAGCCAAATCACTGGACAGGGCACAGTGGTGATTCTATTGACCCTACATGTCTGCTGACATTTCAAAACATTGTACTCAATGTTTTGAAGTCTCAAAGCCTGTCAGTCATGATGTTGACTTGTGCCTCTTCCTCAAGTGCCTCTGATTCTCATTTCCCCTGACTGCCCATTCCAAATTGTTGCTGCCGACATCACAGCATTGCCTGTGTCAACCAAAGGCCACCATTATGTTTTAGTCATGATGGATTTGTACACCAAGTTTATCAACCTTGACCCTTTGAAAGACCAAACAGCTGTCTCTGCACATTGCATTTTTGAGCAGCATATACCACAGCATGGAGTCCCAGAGATACTGCATTCTGATCAAGGTCGACAATTTGAATCAGACCTTGTGAAGAAGCTTTGCAATCTTTTGTCCATTCATCAGCTTCACACTTCACCTTACCATGCACAATGTGATGGAGCAGTAGAGCATTATATCACTGCACACTAAAAGAAGAGCTCGCCAAATACTTTTTTGATCTTGGACAAGAATGGGATGACCATCTTCCCCAGATTGCATTGGCTTATAACACCATGACACACAAGCACAGGGTTCACACGTTTCTTTTTGGCCCAGGGCCATGAAGCCCGAGTAGCCCACACAGGACACTGCAGCCACAGGGGGAACTCCTGCTTCCAGGAGTGATGTAGATGCCAACCATCTACATCAGCACCTTACCAGTGCCTGTAAGTCAGCCACTGTGTTTAGAGACAGAGCTCAGGAGTGACAATGTCATTATTATGACTGTCACCTGAAATTCACTCCATACAAGGCAGGCAATCTGATTTTAGTGGATGATCCAGCCCACCAATGCAACAACTTAGTCCCACGCTGGTTTGGCCCATATAAAGTCATTCAACCTCTGGCCCCTTCTGATAAGATCCCACCTATCACCTCTTTAGTGTGTGATCTTTCCAGGCTTACTGCCAAAACCAAAGACATCCATTACAACCACACCAAACCATTCATTAGTGATCCATCACAGCCCTTACAGCACATCACACCCTCTCACAGACACCTGTCACCTTTGACCAGTCTCTCAGGGTTTCTGCCATGTCCCAGTTTGCCAGTCACACTGACATTTCCCCAACAGCCCCACGTACATCCATCCAAACCACC
Organism: Cathorops hypophthalmus; assembly: GCA_027576075.1. Taxonomy (NCBI): domain Eukaryota; kingdom Metazoa; phylum Chordata; class Actinopteri; order Siluriformes; family Ariidae; genus Cathorops; species Cathorops hypophthalmus. The sequence continues at coordinate 63,786,499 of JAPEKO010000028.1, forward strand.
ACCCTCTCAACATCTACAACATACACCTACTGATGACTCTGCCCCTGCTGCTGGAACTTCATCAATGCTCAGCCCCCTGCACCAGCAGTTCCCCTCTCTACACTGAACATGAGGGTGGCCACTCGTTCATGTTCAACTTGGGCACAACGTCTGCCCTCTCACTTCTGTGACTTTGAGTTATCATAATGGACACTCAAGCTGATTCTTTATGTTGTGGCAGCTGTTGTTTTCTTTCTTCAGGCCCTGTATTGGCCATGGTTAGTGATATGATTTTTTTTTTGGCTGCTCACCTAACTTTTTGTTATTCCTAAGGGTCATTCTAATGTATACCTGGTTCATGTTATGCTATCTGAATTTACTACATAGATAGTGCTGTGCTCTCTGGATTATTATTATTTTTTTTTTTCTGTGTATGTTCTTGCTTTTGAAATGAGGACATTTCTTTTGGGGTCGAGGAGTATTATGTAGCACTTAAAATGTGAAAGGACTTTTATTTTGAGATGGAACTTAAGTATCAGGAAGTGCAGAAGAAGAATCGACTGTTAGAGTATAAAACCAATGTAGTGCTAATGTTCTGGGTTGATTGGTAACCTCGAGTCATGAGCAGCCCTTTAAAAATTGTTGTATACTTTGAGGTAAAATGAATGAATGAATAAATAAATAAATAAATAAATAAATAAATAAACTTCAAGAGTTCCAGATACAACAAAACTCCATGTTCGGTTGTGTTTGATGCCCACACAGAACTTAACAATACAGTAATATTTTCCTCTTTTGTACTGAAATTTTCAGAAAGGGGTTCAAAAGAGGAACCTGGAATTACTTCTAACCCAGCCATGGTTGTCCCAGATGGTGTGGGTGGCACATTGAAGAGGAAGACTGACAAGCTTGTCAGCAAAGGGGTTGATAACCCCACACTAATGTCCCTGTACCAAGCTCCCAGTGAGGGACAATCAACAGTGAAATTGTTTTCTATTGAGGAGCAAGCTGTGGAAGATGCAGTGAAAAAAATGCAAGCTGACCTTCCAGCCTATTCATCCACAGTGAAGATCCACCAGGAGGTCACTCTTTCACCTGGTAAGATTCTTTACCATGATGTCAGCTGCACGTGCTCTGCAAAAGGAAATCTGCAGTGTGATGGTCATTAATTAATTCCAGAATAACAGTCCAGAAGCTGTGGGGAAATGGTGTGCCTGTTGTATGACCATGCCATCTACCCAGGGGTCATCCAAGAAGTGAATGAGACTCACTGTCAAGAGAAATGCATGCATAGAGCGGGTATAAACATTATGTTTTCTGTTAGGTAAGGGATGATTTTCATTGGTATCCCTTTGAGGTTCTTCTGAGCCTCATTCCTGACCCAGAGAATGTTATCTCATGCCACATGGCCATTGCAAAAGAGGTATGGGTTACTCCAGCCAGCTATGAAAATTTAGTCTGAACATTAGCTTTCTAAAATGCTAATCAGTTCATGACTATTTTGATATTTTAATTCACTGGATGGCAGGTTGTCAGCTTACTGTTATATGACTTTTTTTTTTCTTTTGTTTGTTCACTGAATGTTTCATAAGATCCAATTTATAGTCTTGATGACATGTTTGTTTTCTTATCAAAAGATATATAAAATATTATGAAACACTATTCCTGTGATCCTGAGTATTTATTTGCCACATTTATGTCACGATCTGCAATCAAGACTAATGTAAGCATTCAACCCTGTTACTTTGTGCAACCCTATTACCCTAATTTCAACCCTGTTACCATACCAGTTTCATAAAAATAATCTTAAATGAATTTTTCAGTCCCTGAGGGTTTAATCAATTGTCCTTTAAATTGCTTGAATGATTATATGCATAATGTATTTGACCGAATGTTTGAAAATAAATACTGAAATAAGTGAAAAAAAAAAAACATCACTTTTGAAAAGTTGGGCAAGATAGGTTTCAAAAGTCGTTTAAATTAATAGAAGTCAAGTCTTCTCTGAAATTAAATGAGTATTCAAGTTAAAGCGACTGTTTTACTTATTGGTAAAGCAGTTATTAAACACCATTTTAAAATATGGACCCATCCCACACACGTGACCTTCGTAAAAGCGCCCGCCATTGTGGACATGAAGAAGACAGCGATTTGAATA
>JAPEKO010000028.1:66032276-66043933 GCA_027576075.1 Cathorops hypophthalmus
AACCATTCACACTCACATTCGCACCTACGCTCAATTTAGAGTCACCAGTTAACCTAACCTGCATGTCTTTGGACTGTCGGGAAAACCGGAGCACCCAGAGGAAACCCACGCAGACACGGGGAGAACATGCAAACTCCGCACAGAAAGGCACTCACTGGCCACAGGGCTCGAACCTGGACCTTCTTGCTGTGAGGCGACAGTGCTAACCACTACACCACCGTGCCGCCCTGAAATTTATATATTAAATTTAAATAAAATTAATTAAAATGAAATGGGCAGCACAGTGGTGTAGTGGTTAGCACTTTCGCCTCACAGCAAGAAGGTTCTGGGTTCAAGCCCAGTGGCCTATAGGGGTCTGCATGGGTTTCCTGTGGGTGCTCCATGTTCCCCCACAGGGCAACAACATGCAGATTAGGTAAAAATACCCAGCCACTGGGGTTGCATAAGCTACTGCATACTTAATGCTGGTCCCAAGCCTGGATAGACTGGGGAGGGTTGCATCAGGACGGGCATCTGGTGTAACAAAATTTAAAAAAAAACCTATGCAGATCATGATGATCTACTGTGGCAACCCCCTAATGGGAGCAGCTGGAAGAAGAAGAAATAAAATGAAATTAAAAGCCTTCTTGAGTTGGTGTTAAACCTTGAAAAAAAATCATGTTGTTTTCATAGGACTGTGTGTCCCAGTACTTCTCGTAAGGTTCTCGTAAGGTAGTAGGGTAGTGTCCCTGTATCACAGTGAAAATGCACGTCATAAGCTGTGATTTTTACATAACATTTTTCAGAATATGTGGTATCTTGTTCTGTAATATTATTTTGTCATTGTAACTTATAACACCTGTAGTAGTTCTGCAATCGCACAGTACCAAATGGGACAATGTGATTTATTGGTGATTAATATTCCTAAAAATGTGATTCTTATATTGAATGGACATGGAGCATAATGAAAAGCAGGAGTCACTGTGTCATTGTGTCAACGAGTCATTTTATTCTCTCATTTCAGTGCAGATGATTTCACACGAGTCATGCGTCTCTTGGTTTAATGTTGAAATTAAGATTGTGTTTTGGCTGAAGTTAAGGTTGTATCATGGTGTTGAATGTTGCCACACTGGATTTAAGTAGTTTTGGAGGACACCACTTTCCCATCAACCACCTCTTCCACAATGGTCTTCACCAACACATTTGCGCCGCTTTTTGGTTTGATACTGTAATTATGAAAAACACAATTATATTAATGAAAAATTGTGGTTTAACTTTAGGTGGTGCAGCAGGTACAGAAAATGTTTTTCATGAATGTGAACAGGTTTTTCATGAATGAAAATAACAATGTTTATTTGATTGACTTGAAACATTTTGGAAAAATCTAAATATTTAAAAAGCCACATTTTGTGTTCATTTTCTTCGTAGAGCATCTGCTCTTACCTGTCAGCCTCTCCATCCAACAGCCTCCTGTACTCAGCAATCTCCATCTCCAGCCGGGTCTTGATGTCCAGCAGAAGCTTGTAGTCCTGAGATTGCCTCTCTATATCAGCTCTGAGCCCCATCAGCTGCTGTTCCAATGATGTTACCTGATCTTGCAGTGCAGCTAGTTGCATGGAGTAGCGTGCCTCTGTATCTGCCAGAGTGTTCTCCAGAGACGCTTTCTGTAGCAGGATTGGGTTTAAAGAAGAGGAGGGAATGGCATTGGGAAAATGGTGATAAAGAAAAGTTAAAAAATTAAATTAATATTAAAACTGACATGCTCTAGTTTGCCAATAGAATGCATTATGACTTACCATGCTGAGTTGGGATTGTAGCTCAATCTCCAGGCCTTGTAAAGTGCGCCTGACCTCAGTGATTTCCGACTTGGATGTTTCTAGATTTGCTGTGCTGGTGGCCACCTCTTTGTTCAAATTATCGATCTGCACAGAAGCAGTAGTTGAGACTTAGCAGTATATTCCTGATGTAGTTCTTTCTTTAGATCAAAATATATAAGCTCATGCTGAAAAAGTAAGAAATTAGTGAGAAGCAGGAGTACCATGAACATATTACATAATTGTAATAATTCCTTCACCTTGCCCTGGAACCAGTTCTCTAGTTCACGTTGGTTCTTGGCAGTCACACCTTCATACTGTTCACGAATCTCAGCCAGGACACGGTTCAGGTCTTCTCCAGGTGCTGCGTCCACTTCCACATTCACACTACCTGTCATGGTACTACGCAATACTTCCAGTTCCTAGTTAGAAAGCATGTATGCGGTTGTGAGAAATGATCCCTGGATAAATTATGTACTTCAAATAAGAAATACATGTACTTGCTTTTGATAGCTCAAAACATCTGTGGGTTATTGTCCTGTCATAGGGCTCACCTCCTCGTGGTTTTTCTTGAGGTAGATCAACTCGTCCTTAAGGCCTTCAATCTGCATCTCCAGGTCTGACCTTGTCAGTGTCAGTTCATCCAGGAGTTTCCTAAGCCCAGCAATGTCTGCCTCCACTGACTGACGCAGGGCCAACTCATTCTCATACCTGAGAAGGAACACAGACACTCTCAGAAATCCATTGTATGGTAGAGAGCCATATATTTAACCTACATAATTGAGTGTGAAAAGTCTGTAAAACACTGAACGCTTACTTGGTTCTGAAGTCATCTGCTGCCAGTTTAGCATTATCAATGCTCAGGTAGATGCTTCCATTATCTCTGGTAGCATCCTGTATCTGTAGAAGCATTTAAAAAAAAAAAAGGTAGTGCACAAAGTCTAATATTTAGTCAAAAACTAATTGGTTGTGTTTTTGCAGTAGGTCAAACTCACTGCAATAACACTTATCAAACATTCATAGACTTAAATATTTGTTCCATAGCCAAATCTATATACCAAGATAAATTATGATAAATGGTACCTTATCCTGCAGGTCCTTTATGGTGACCTCGTAAGCAGAGTAGTCTCGGGCGTCAGGGGAGGTCTTGTTTTCCATAAACTGTCTGATCTTCACTTCCAAGTCAGCATTGGCTTTCTCCAGGTTGCGCACCTTTTCCAGGTAGGATGACAGACGGTCATTCAGGTTCTGCATGGTGGCCTTCTCATTGGCTGCATGAATGCCCAGATCTTCACCACCAAACCCCAAGCCAAACCCTGCTCCTCCACCGCTTCCATAGCCAAAGCTTGCTCCACTGCCGATGCCTGCTCCAAGACCTAGGCCAGCACCACCTCCACTACGATGCATGGAGACAGTGGAGATGCGTACACCAGATCCTCCAGAACCACCATGCATGCTGGGGGCACGTTGAGCCCTCAAGCTACTGCCACTGCCTATTACGGAACGCCGAGAGAGTCCACCTATACCGGGGCCCCGAAAGGAGCCTCCACTGAAGGACCCACCTGAGGTGCTAAAACTCTGGATGCCATAGCTGGTCATGGTTGCACTATGAAGCAAGGATTGGCTCTTTCCTGAGAGAGGGAGAGAGAATGCAGGACTAAGACAGAGGTTGGGGCTTTATATGTTGTCTTGCTGAGGGGAGGGTGAGTGGGATTGTAAGAAAAAAAATCCACCTCTTTGCATTCCACCCAGAATATGGCCAGGGGCAGAAGACTGAAGGTGTGCATGCAGGATGATGCACTTAAAGTTGTGCAATTAACATTAAGATGACAATCATATTCTGTTATAATATTGTGGTGCATGAAAAGACTTGCACTAACAGAAGACATGCACAGATATGAATACTGTACGGGCCAACATTCCTGTCAACTCACATAGTGCCCCTAAGGCACGTTTATAGATGCCAACATTTCAAGGTTTTTCTCCTGCATTGTTATAAGTGAAATAACTGAATATCACAGCCCATTTTTACATGCATCAAGGGTATCCTGTATTATGGCATAGTACTGTATCTCTATAATGTGCTTTAAAGTCTATTGCTTAACATTTATATTCCCAAGACAACTAAGAGCTGGAGCAGGTCAACACTCGTAAGCAGAAAACTAAAACCTCATTACAACATTGGCTGTTTTGCCTGGAATCAAGTCAAAATCCTCAGAACAGACCTCTTTTTGTCTTTATGTCATGTTCACCACTTTCCACAGTGCCATTCTGCAGTGTTTTGGCCCATGGCATTGATTCGGCTATATAATAGAGTCCTTTTATTTGCAGGCTTACAGAGCATTTAAACTATACATTTTTTTTTCTGCAAGCTAAAGTAATTACTTATTATTTACCATTTCGTGGCAATAAAACTACCAAATTTCACTGTCCTGTTTAAGATCCAAATATGTAATATTTATTACACACTAACAAAATGCATGCGTTTTTTACAGCAAAGCTCCTTTCTATTATTGACATTCAGTTAGTAATGCCATATCAGAAACATTCTTGTTACTTATTTAACTGTGATCATCAAACTATGCATGTACAATCATATGTGCACCATGTACTGGGGCAGAGAATATCTGAGTCAGAGTTTGTAAAGCCTGCCCTGGTAAATTTCCACACATAAATTCTCTAGTGATGTGATCTCCATTTGCTTTGCCTCTCTGAACATGCCATAGCCTGCTGCTCCTTTTTCTATTTTTTTTTCTTCTACTTCTCCTTTGACAAAAAGAATGATTTTTCACGCATTTTTACAAATGAATAACGAGAGACTCTGAGATAGCAGATAGTCACTTTACAAAGGTAATGCTTCTGTGACAGAGGTATTCCAAAATTATGATAAGTTGCATGTACATTCCTCTCCAAAAGTATTGAAATGGCAAGGCCAATTCTTTTGTTTTTGCAATACACTGAAGACATTTGGGTTTGGTATGAAAAGATGAATATTTAATAGTTATTCCACAAAATTGAGTTGCACATGAGCTGATAGCCCACGAGGCATGTAACACCGATTTGGCTGTAAGCCACGTAAGACGAGATTGAGTGGAATAATTGTTTCATTTTATCCACATTCACTGGATTTTGAAAAACAGTGTATTTTTATTTTTTGCAAATTCGATAAATAAAAAAACCTTTATACCAAACATCCGACAAAATCATTTACACTTAGCGGACACGTAGCAAATAGTATGCATGCGTGGTAAAATATTCAAATTAAATTTTTCTCTGAGCTTTTGAACCAGTCTAAAAAAAAAAAAAAAGGAACAAATTTTAATGTTTAAAGATGAAGAATGTAAACAAACCACCAAAAGGACAGTAGCAATTTTTGAAAAATACGATAATTCTTGAAAAATTAAAAAAAAGATATGTTCTTACCATCAAATACTTTCATTCCATTTTTTTTTTGCATTTTGGGGGTTTTGTTTTCGAGTAGAGTTTTTATTTTGTCCTCGGTTGGTTCAGCTAAATGCTCCGCCATTTTGTTTTTTTCTAGTCACGATATATGAGCTGATATCCTAGTAGTAGAGTAGCCAATCAGAGCACACGATTGCTCATATCCAGTGAATGTGGATATAATAAAAGATGATAGATCAGAATTTCAGCTTTCATTTCCTGAACGTTACATCTTGATGTGTTAAACAACTTAGAACATAGTACCTTTTGTTCAAGCCACCTACTGGAACATGTGACTAACATATGTGTGTTGTTTCCCACATGTGTCCTGTTAGATAGATTTTTTTAAACCACTGGTTCTCAATCCTGCTCCTGAGGCCCCTTGCTCTGCAGATTTTCCATCTTTCCCTGCTCTACCTACCTGAATGAACTCATCAGCGGCACTTTTGATTAACTGAGCACACCTGGGGTGGCACAGTGGTGCAGTGGTAAGGCACTGAAACCTCATAGCAAGAAGGTTTTGGGTTTGAACCCTGTGGCCGATGGAGGCCTTTCTGTGTGGAGTTTGCATGTTCTCCCCGTGTCTGCATGGGTTTCCTCCAGGTGTTCCGGTTTCCTCCACTTTGATGGAAGTCAGAGTGGGCATGTCACTGCAAGCCGTCTGGCCTGAAGCTACCCCCCCCAACGGGACAGGAAGTCTGCCACCACCATCTGTGCCCCTGGCCTGTGGATCACCTTGAACTTAAATGGCTGGAGAGCAAGATACCAACGGGTGATCCACACATTGGCATCCTTCATACGGTGGATCCACTGGAGGGGCACATGGTCCGAACAGAGAGTGAAAAGGCACCCCAGCAGGTAGTATCAGAGGGCGAGGCCTGTCCACTTGATAGCAAGACACTCCTTTTCACTTGTGCTGTACTTGCTTTCATGCATCGACAGCTTTCGGCTGATGTACAGCACGGGGCACTCCTCGCCCTCCACCTCCTGGGATAAAATGGCCCCCTGTCCGATCCATCAGTCTGCAAAATAAAGGGGAGAGAGAAGTCAGGGGAGTGTAAAAGTGGCCCCCCACACAGTGCTGCTTTTACTTCAGAGAAGGCCTGTTGGCACTGCTCCGTTCACTGATCTGGAGCCCCTTTTTTAGTGAGGTTGGTTAGCGGGTTGATGATGTCCGAATAATTAGGTAGAAACCTACAATAATAGCCAGCCATCCCCAAGAACCGTCTCACCTCCTTTTTGGTCTTGGGCCTCGGGCAGGCCGCAATCGCTGCAGTCTTGTTAATTTGGGGACACGCCTGCCCATGACCCAAGTGGAACCCCAGATACCATACTTCCACCCACCCAATTGCACACTTTTTTGGGTTAGCTGTGAGGCCCGCTCTTCTCAGTGACTTTAGAACAGCCCTCAGGTGTTCTAAGTGCAGTGGCCAATCATGGCTGTAGATTATTATGTCATCCAGATATGCAGCCACGTAGGCAGCATGAGGGCGGAGGACCCTGTTCATAAGCCACTGGAACATAGCGGGTGCCCCAAACAACCAAAAAGGGACCGTGACAAATTGGTGTACTCCAAATGGTGTGGAAAAGGCAATTTTCTCTCGGGATAGAGGAATCAAGGGGATCTGCCAATTTCCCTTTGTTAGATCCAGTGTCGAATAAAAGCAAGCAGCGCCTAACCAATCAAACAACTCACCAATGCAAGGCATTGGGAATGCATCAAATTTAGACTCTGTGTTGACCTTTCTATAGTCCACACAGAACTGGATCGACCCGTCAGTCTTGAGAACCAGGACCACTGGGCTGCTCCAGTCACTGTGGGACTCCTCAATTATACCCATTTCGAGCATGGCCTTGAGTTCATCCCAAACCACCTTTTTCTTGTGTTCGGGCAAGTGGTAAGGGCAACTACCCGCTACCTGCATGTCTTTGGACTGTGGGGGAAACCGGAGCACCCAGAGGAAACCCGAGCACCCGGAGGAAACCCACGCGGACATGGGGAGAACATGCAAACTCCATACAGAAACGCCCTCGCCGGCCACGAGGCTCGAATCTGGACCTTCTTGTTGTGAGGCGACAGCGCTAACCACTACACCACTGTGCCGCCCAGGTCACTGCACACTGTAGCAAATCCCTGATGTGGGTGGAGTACGGAAGCATGGCAGGCAGGAACTGTAGTTCTTACAAACTTTTATTTTATATGTCAAGCTTTCCAGCTGATTCACTCCTGCACACACACATGCATTCAGGTCGGGAGCCTCCTTTTCGCTGCTCTCTCCCTCCTTTTATGCTCCGTCCCTGTAACACACACACACATACATGCATTAACTGACAGCAGGTGGAATGACTTAGCCACTTACCTTCCCCGACCCCGCCCTCCATTCACAAACTGCTGCTTGGCCACGCCCCTGCTGCCACAGGCGTATTTCCCAGTAAAACAGTCTGTATTAAAGGTGTATATATCCTACTGATGTCTGAAGGATAAGCTACACTCTGCTTCATTTCCATTTTATAAAAAAAAAAGAAAAATTCTGGCCTTGAGATAAGCAGTGTCTCTGACTATGATGCATCTTCCATGCAGAAAAAAATGATGATTTTGCAAATATTTATCTATTTAATATCAGCCTCAAATGACATTCTGTCATGTTTTAGAGTGTATTTACAGCCATCACCTAAATTTCAACATGACATGTGGTTACATCAAACTGTTTTGGAGGAAACAAGATCAAAAACATCAGGACCTTCAAGTACCTTTGGTATACCATCACTGACTTTGAAAACACCTCATCTTCCCTTCATGCAAGAATCAGCACTGCATTCTGGAAAGAGAAGGAGTTAAAACAAGTCCTGACCAATCAGTGCATACGCCTCCTCAGTCGAGTGAAATTTCTAACGACGTGTGTACAGTCATGCCTTCTATAGGGTATAGTATTCAAGCGTGGGAACTTTCAGAATATGAACTTCATAAAGTTGAAGTGATATGGCATGGTTTCCTCAGGAAAAAGGTCAGAGGAGGATTTGAATGTAAGAATGTTCCCAGTCAGAGAGATCATGGACCCTAAAGCACAAGCTGAGGGTGGCCTGGGCCAGAGCTCCTGTACGTTGCATAACAAACACTCTCCCAATTCATGACTTCTGTTACTTACAACGTCTAAAGTATGGAGGTCAGATATGTAGGCTTGACAACAGTGATCTTCAGAAACAGGTTCCAGAGGCTGCTGTATATTGAGGTCCAGCAGAACAGTTCTCAGGAGAACTAGGGTTACATTAGGTTACAGACATTTAGCAGATGCTTTCATCCAGAGCAACATACAACATACCCAGAGCAGTTGTTGGGGGTTTTGGTGTTTTATTCAAGTGCACCTCACATTCTGCTAGTCCAGGGAATCAAACGGGTGACCTTTTGATCCCAAAGCCACTTCTCTAACCATTAGGCCATGGCTTCTCCAACTTACGACTGCTGGATCAGTGACTCGGACAGGAGAACCCCAAGGCCGTTACTGAGCCAAGTGGGAAGTGACGTTGATGATGTCAGATGGTGGCACTGGATTGTGTTCCTCAATCAAACTGAGCTCAGAGCTGAGGTTCAAGTTAAGAATCAGGCACAGTTGAGACATAGACAAACCCAGCCCACATCTCCATAACTCTCATGCTGCTACATCTGGGGTCTGAATTCCAACGTATTCAAATTTTCAGTTTGAAATCCTCACTAAACACATGTGCACTCCTGACTTATATTACATCATATATGTAAAAATGATGTCACATCTCTGTTATCATTACTCTGGTTTTAATGTCTGTACTTCTTTGGGCACCACGGACTGATTTCATCGGACTGGGCAGATCATAACTGTCTCTCGCTCACCGTGAGGCACGACAAGGCTGTGTGTGAACACAGGACATTTTCAATATCAGGTGTGTGTGTGTGCGCGCATGTTCATGCTGGTGTGAATGGGAATCGGTTATAACAAGCCCACAGGGTGTAACAGAGCGGCGTTGTTTCAGCATATCTTCACCAAATCTCCTTTATATTTCACATCAGAACAAAACACATGACATGGAGAGACGTGCAGCAGACCTTTGTGGAATATAAACACAGTACATCTCATCAGACTGATAAATAGCACAGGTCTTTACTCTGTACCTGTATGGTTCTGTACTAGAGCCATCATACAGAACCATCCGACTGTAAGGAATGAAAAGCCATGTGTGGTGCTGTTAGTAAACTGGAGTCACTGTTCCCAGGCCAAAGGTCAATATTTTCCTCCAACACGTGTCCTGAAGTGGGATATTCCTCTGATATCAAAGCAATTTTCTAACTATTACAATTATTTATTTATTTATTATGGAACAACACGTTAGGCATTTTGCAGTATGTCACTCTGTGGGCAGTTCTGTATACTGTATATGTAGTTTTTCTTTTTATAACCAAACCCAAAATTGATCAAAACATTGATCAGATTTTTTTTGGAGGGGGGGATAGGTCCTTGGTCTTCATATTTCTGTTTTTTTTTTTTGTGTGTGTGTTTAACATTTATGAATTTTAATTTTCTTCCTGGAACAGATGGATTTGTGACCCGACTCCATTCAGCAACTTATGTGACTTCTGATGGCAGCTGGATTTATTTATTAATAATTATTCAAGCTATATAGATGTTCAGCAGAATGCTACCACCACCATGCTTCAGCTGGAAAAAGAAGAAGAAGATCAAACAAGCCAACTAACTGAAATAATAATAATTGCTTTTTTTATATATATAGTTTATTAACCCCAAGGGGAAATTAGGCTCTGCTTTAACCCATCTGAAGCAGGAAACACACACACACACACACACACACACACACTGTTCCTGCTGGTCCAGGGAACTGAACCAGCAACCTTTGTTGTTGTTGTCTCTCTCTCTCTCTCTCTCTCTCTGCCCATATGGAAAAGAAATAGAAGAAACTTATAAAAAATATATAACTTTGCATCCCCTTCAGTTTGTGTTTGATGTATTGTGCATCATATGAGGAATATGATTTACTCCTGAAAGTGGCCACTTCTGCATTACTGTCATATATTGTTCTGATAAATATGCAAATCATACAAGTTTCAGACAAAGGATATACACATTTTATAAGATTTATCTACATCTTTTCCATATGGGTGTTAAGTATATTTGTACACTGTCAGAAATAGGGGTACAGTAGGAGTCCATTTCTGTCCCCCAAGGTAGAATCTACACTACCGTACCCCCTAGGCCTCACTGGACCTCAAGGGAACCATGCGTACTTTTAGGGCCAGAAACATACAGACTGTATACAGTATATGCCCCCAATTGGTATATAAAGGGTACAGGTAAGTACCGGAGAGGGAACTGCACCAGTGACAAACTGTTATATTTGATTTGATTTGTTTATTCAATATTAAAATGTTATACAAATAACATTATAATATATGGATGACACAATAAAGTACAATGTACTTATTTCCACTGTGGTCCACTAAAGGTACTGTAATGTACTTTACTCACAAAACATTAGATTACACAGTCATTAAATTATGAAACATTAAATAATGAAATATTAAATTAAAATAATTTGATTAAAAATAATCCATATGTACAGGGCACGAATAATAATAATAATAATAATAATAATAATAATAAAAGCATGTCTGATCGGGGGTTCCCTTTGGTGCGCATGCGCAGATTAGCTCAGCAGTGCGCATGCTCCGAGCTGCTCCGCTTTTACCTCAGTGTGTTTGGGATGAGAGGAGCTAACATGCTAACATGCTAATGGACCGATGAGCGGATGAAACTCGGGGCTTTGTGCAGTGGAGGTTCTGGCGGTTCGGGTTCGTGTTGTGAAGAGTCTGCGCTGAAATGAAGCGGCGGGCGGAGACAGGTTCGGTTCGGTTCGGGCCCGCAGTGGGGGATGAGCTGTTGGTTTAGCTGAGCTCGGGTCAGGGTTAGCACTTAGCTTCTTCTGACTGAGGAATTGTATAAAGTCTTTTTTTTTTAGTCTAATATCACCCGGTTTTATTTTTATATCGCTCAGATAATATAAAGACATAATTAATATCTAATAGTTAAATTTCAAACATGTATTCCTGGTTATGAGGAATAAAGTTATTTATATTTTTTTGGTCCATACAATAAAGCAACATAAATTAATATAGACATTAATTATTATGCAGTTATTTAGTAAATCAGTTCCATGCAAAAATTTATAAGCTTTACTTGTGAAATATATAAGGAAATATGTTATCAACATACATTTTTATCTATTTACATAACTATATGACGGTATTTTCCATAAATATATGTATTTTAATATTTCCTGGTTCTGGTGATGCAGGCTGTCTGTGTTCAGGTTTGGTTCTGGTGATGCAGGCTGTCGGTGTTCAGGTTTGGTTCTGGTGATGCAGGCTGTCGGTGTTCA
>JAPEKO010000028.1:66211486-66223847 GCA_027576075.1 Cathorops hypophthalmus
CAGGGCAAATAACATGAGAGAGGGTTAACACTAGCTAGTTCATCGCTCAGCAAGCCCCGCCCACTATCAACAGAGCAGTGAACATAGCGTGTCACTTCTTTCTCTGCGTGGAGTCTCGCCAAATGACGATTGAAGTTCGAGGTCGTCCCCGTCGTCTCCTCGATAGTCCTTCTACATATGGAACACACAGCAGTGCATTTTTCCCACTGCATGAGAAGTCTGTAGAAGCAAAGCGGACGATCCTAGGCGCGTCTCTCCAGGCATTTTAGCACCATTAACGTTAGTTTGTTCTTGAACATGACGTATGAACATTTTCTTGCACAAAATTAATATAAAACTAATGTAGATATAAATATCTTAAACCAAATTATTATGGCATGTTACAAAAAAAAAGGAAAAAAATCAGAGTCCTCGTCTCCAATTTACAAGTCCAAATGCAGTTGATGCACGAATCCGAGTCCAAGTCCGAGTCCTCAGTGCTCAAGTCCAAGTCAAGTCACAAGTCCTTAAAATTAGGGCACGAATCGGACTCGAGTCAGAGTCCTGGACTCGAGTAGCACAAGCCTGATACCATACGCACAAGACCAAATGGGACGATTAGGGACGCCATGGCCTAATGGTTAGAGAAGCGGCTTTGAGACCAAAAGGTCGTTGGTTTGATTCCCTGGACCAGCAGGACTGGTTGAAGTGCCCTTGAGCAAGGCACCCGACCCCTAAATGCTCTGGCAAGAGTGGTGGTGTACCTTGTGTCTGATTATCCAAAAGGGTGGTGCCTGACTGAAACAAGAAACAAAATGGGAATGTTACGAGACTAATGCAGAAACTGTTTATCTTTTTTTAGCTTGTACTGTTCAATAAATTTTGTACGAAAAATAAAGTAGTTTTGTTGCTTAAAATGAACTGAGAGCCTGAAGCAGTAACAAATACTATTTAAGGATTTGTAAAAATGCAAATACAATGACACTGACAGTTTTATATCTGCTCTGCTTAATTACAGATTCAAAACTCTATCAGCTGATTAATTTGGATGAAAACAACGTTGCTGCATTTGCCAAGAACTATTTACCCCGAGAGTGGAGAGAGACAAAAGGTCACGTGATGTGGAATTCTGCTAAAGATGATCATCCACCAAAAACATGGCTGAAAGATTTCTGGAAGTTTCTCAACACTCACTGGACAGAGCTAAGGGATTTTATTGGCATGCCTTTAATACCTCTGGAACCACTTCACCAAGCAGGCAGTACCGTCACGTTAGCAAGACTGGAGGGGAAACCCACCCTGATCTTCCAGAGCAGCAGAGACTCCACCTTGTCAGATCAAATCCAGAAAGTGATAAAGGCAGTTGGAGGTACTGTCATTAAGAAAGATGAGTGTCTGAAGCATCACGACATGGAAAGTTATGTCCTAACGCCATCCCCGAGGAACGTCCTGCGAATTCTTCTGAACTTGGACGTAGACAAGGTTGTCAGTGGCATCGCTTCTTCTTCAATCCATGAAAAGGAAGAGTTTAAAGCCTATGTCTCTTCGTTGGATTGTCTCTCTGAGGTGGAGCGAGGCTTGCTGTCAGCTCTGCCCGTTTTCAGATTGATGTCTGGAAAATATGTCGCCACTGAGTCAAAACGAGCAGTTATTTTAAAGTCCAGCCCAGATGTTCCCAATGATATACCGGTACCTGACACCATAGTCCAGTGTGCAAATGAAACCGACCGCAGACTTTTGACTCTCCTAAAGGTTGAGCTGCTGGTTGCTGCTCAGTTAGCCGCGCACTTGGTAGACTGCATTGATGCCATGCGTTTCACCAAAGAGAATGAACAAAAAATAATGTCTTGGATACTGAATCATGGGCATCTCCTCTTCTCCCAAAGTGAAGAATTACTCAGGAAAAGCAAGAATCTCCGTTTCATTCTCACAGAGCGAGGTGAACGCAAAAGACCATCCAGCGTTTTTGATCCCACAAAAAAACCCTTCCTTGATCTTTTTGAGGATGATTTCTTCCCACCACACGTTTATAGGTCAGCGAAGATGCTCGAAAGCTTGAAACAACTTGGTCTACAGACAAAAGAAGAAGAATTATCCCCAGCAAATGTACTTCATGTTGCCTCACAAATTCAAAGGCTCTACATCCACTCACGAAACAGAGCTTTTAAAAAGGCTGAAGTTCTTGTTCGGGTGTTGAATAGAAATGACTTGCTCTCAAAATTCTCTGAGGAGGACAGACAAGAGCTCCTTGGGTTGCAGTGGGTTCCTTGTGAACGTCCAAATTCAACTACAAACAGCCAGAGGAAGTGTCTCTACAAGCCGACTGAAATAACGGCTTCGAAATATTCTACCATTGTGAGACATGTCATGCCAATCGCTTCAGACCTAAATGAGAGTATCTGTGAAAAACTTGGCCTGTATAATCCTCCTCCAGTCGAAAAGGTCTTGGAGAACCTGTCTGTACTGAGATCATTAGCTTTAAACATGGCGGGCCCAGATTCCGATTATGAGTTCAAAAACCAGCTGCACAGCATATACACATTCATGCAAGACAATATCGAGCGTTTCAGACAGGAGATGAACACTGAATGCATTCCTTGGCTCTGGAGGCAGACGGAGTTTGTGTCACCTCGGGACGTCGTGCTCACCTATCCAGCTGAACTGGATCTTAGCCTTTACATCAAGAAAGTGCCTGACGAATTTTTACAATATGATGACCTGCTACGAGAGTGCGGTGTAAGGGAAACACTTGCTGATGATGAAATAGAAGCCATACTCACTGACATTAAAGCAGAAATCGATGACCGGACGCCACCTTATGGAAAACCCTGTGAACTTAAATTGTCAACAGCCATCCTTGACTGGATGCGAAAAAATGAAAAGTCTTTAAAGGACAGTACGCCTGTACCAGTCACGGCACAAAACCAAAACTTCACATTACAGTCTTTGAAAAATACTGTTTTTTGTGATATCAGTGCTGACGGGTTGGATGACCTAAAGCAAGATAACGAGGAGTTCTATGTCATCCATGAGGAGGTGCTACCGGTCACTGCAAGGTGGCTGAAAATTCCCTTTCTAAGTACGCGCATTTTGAAACCACAGTCAATTGGAGACAAGGAAACGTATGAGGGAATTGAGCAGTGTGGTCAAACGGAGCCGATCACTCAGAGAATCAAAAACATACTCAAAGAGTACGATGATGAGCGTGACATTTTTAAAGAACTCATCCAGAATGCTGAAGATGCTGGTGCGAGTACCTGTGGATTCATGCTGGACTTCAGAACGCACCCTTCTGAAGGGCTTATCGATGATGGGATGGCTCTATGCAACGGTCCCTGTCTTTGGGCTTTCAACAATGAGCTCTTCTCAGAGGAAGATTGGAAGAACATCGTTAGAGTTGGCGCTGCATCGAAAGAAAACAAATTTGAGAAAATTGGGAAATTTGGACTCGGCTTCAATGCTGTTTACCACTTGACAGATATTCCGTCCATTTTGAGCGGAAAAAATCTTCTAATTCTTGACCCAAATGTAACACACTTGGAAAAGCACATCCGAAGTAAAGCAGAGCCTGGAATTAAACTTGACTTGTTCCACGAGAGACTGTTTAGGAGGTTTCCTGGACAGTTCAAATCTTATCAGGGGGTTTTTGGTTGTGATCTGTCAAACAGTGAACAGAAATATTACAACGGTACTCTAATTAAACTGCCATTCCGCACGGCAGAGGAGGCCCACAAGTCCGAAATTAGCACCAAGGTGTACGACAAAGAGCACATTCATGCCTTTCAGCAATACTTCGCAGATGATTCTCAAACTCCTCTGTTATTTCTTAAGCACATAAAGTCACTGTCTCTGCAAATCTTCGAACAGGAACCAACTGAGACAGTCCTGAAAATCTCCAAAGAGGAAATATGTTCAATTAAAATTTCAAATGAAAGGCATCTGCAGGACATCAGGGACGCTCTGAAAAACCTCGACCCAAACTGCCATGAGATTGTTGATTGCTTTGCTGCAAACATTGTGGAAATGGTTCGTAAGTGTGCCAAGAGAACTTGCACCAAATATTGGCTCCTTTATTCATGTTTTGGGACAAAAGATTCACTGAGAATGTTTCAGAGAGAACCGAATCAATGCAAATTTTCCTTGCCAATTGGAGGGGTTGCCGTCCCTCTCCAAAAAGAATCGGAGGAAACGTGGTCCCCGGGTGAAAGGTGTGCAGAAGGCCAGGCTTTTTGTTTCCTTCCTCTTCCAATTGATACAGGCCTCCCAGTTCATATTAATGGATCTTTCGCAGTCACATCAAACAGGAAGGCTCTATGGGAAACTGGTCCAAAACTGGAGTGGAACAAAGCATTGCTCCAAGATGCAGTTGCTACAGCCTACATCACCACACTGCTTGAGCTGAAGAAAATATCTCAAAGTGGGAGTCTTCAAAACTATGAATACTACACATTTTGGCCTGATATTGAAAAAGTAAACAAAGGATTTCAACCTTTGGTTCGTGCTTTTTACTCAGCCATCGTACGGAGCTCGGATGTCAGATCCCTGGAGCTTTTGAGTAACGGAAATACCTGGTGCTCCTTTGAAAATGCAAGATTTCTCGATCCAAGTATCCAAGAAAATGAGTCAATGGGAAAACTTTTCATGGAGGTGTTCTTGAAATATTCAGAACCAAGCTGTTGTGCTGTCCCTTTGCCAGCCTGGGCAAGAAAGAATTTAATTCAGTGTGGATTTGGCGACATGGTAAAAGAGAGAACCTTTGGCTGGTCTGAATTTTATCAAGTAGTTTTCAAGAACTTGAACAAAATGGATGCGTGTTGCAGGAATGCTCTAATACTGAAGGCCATAGACTTGAATGATAGTGTGGTTGACAACTTGCTGAGAAGTCATGCATGCATTCCAACGCAGAAAGTAGGAAAACTTCAATTCCCCAACAAACTGGTGAACCCTCAGGGGAAAGTAGCATGTCTGTATGAGCCAAAGGAGGGACGCTTTCTCGATGGGACCAAAAATGACTACTTCTCTCCAGAAAGGATTCATCGACTGTCAAGTTTGGGAATGTTGACTGATGTACTCACATTAGAGGAAGTCATAGAGAGAGCAAAAACAATCTCCAACGTTTGGACAAAAGACAAAAATAAGGCATACAGATGTCTTCAGTGTCTCTTTGACTCAATGAAAGAGTCCTTACATGTTGATTCTTTGCACTGGGAACCCCTAAAAAAGATCTCATTTCTTCCTGCTCGGGGTATCAATCAGCACAATGAAGTGATGACCACACTTAAAAAGCCGGCTGAAATCTATGATGACCAATACTACCACTTGGTAAACATGACAGAATTCACTGTCGATCGGGTAAAACTACGCCTAATGCCAGATGACCCAGTTCTCACAAAACTAGGGGTGATGAAGAACCCACCAATTGAGACAGTACTCAAACAACTCAAATTAGCACACCATCGTGTCAAATCATTTGAAAATTCTGTAATCTTTGACATTGCCAAAAGCTGTTATGACTATCTCAACAGACATTTGTTTGATGGTGGCGAGCCCACTGCTATTATTGAGCATGCACAATCAATCCCATTTGTTCTGATTGAAGACCACTTTGTAAATGTGCAGTCAGTGGCCATGAGTGGTGAATTCGAGGAAAAGCCATACCTCTACTTTCTTCCCACCATCCTTTGCAAGTATGAGAAGCTCTGGAACTGCGTTGGCATCAAAAGACAGTTTACAGCAAAGCAATTTATTTCTGTCCTTGAAGAAATCAGTACTTTTTCAAGACGACTCTCAAAGACCGATCTTGATGTCTGTCTTGACATAATTAGAAAAGGGCTGTATAGTGCTGAAGATGGAGCTGTTGAAGACTGTCTGATGCCTGATGAAAGAGGTGTGTTGGTGAAATCAAGCAAGCTGAAATTTAATGACACTCCTTGGATGCCAGTGAAAGCTGGAGTAACTCTCTGCCATGAACAAATACCTCGAACAGTCGCACTCAAATTTGGTGTAGAAACAACAAAACACCATACAATGCATGAGAATCTAGTTAGTGAGTTTTCACCCTTTTCTAAGGAGTTTGGACAACATGAGAAACTCACCGTTCGGATAAAAAATATAATCGAAGCATATCCAGCCAAGAAAGATATCCTGAAGGAACTCATTCAGAACGCTGATGATGCAGAGGCAACAGAAATCCATTTCATATGGGACAGACGAAAGCATGGAACCAAGAAAACGTTCGGTGAAAAATGGGAGTTGCTTCAAGGCCCAGCACTTTGTGTGTACAACAACAAGAAATTCTCAGATGAAGACCTGAAAGGTATTCAGCAATTAGGAGAAGGAGGAAAACATGGCACTTTGGGTAGAACTGGGAAATATGGTCTTGGCTTTAATTCTGTTTACCATTTGACTGACTGCCCATCGATATTAACTGGCGATGAATATCTCTGCATATCTGATCCAAACCTGAAATATGTGGAAACTGGAACAAAGATGTCACCTGGCTGCATGTTTTCAATCAATGAACGTTTCAAAAAGTCTTTTGAGGACGTTTACCATACATTTCTTCCTGAAAAATTTCCTCTAAATTCTGGAACAATGTTCAGACTTCCACTCAGGACAGAAGAAATGGCAGCCGAATCAGAAATATCTAGAAATGCAGTTAAAGATTATGAAATGGACATACTTTTCAAGGCTTTAAAAACAAATCCAGAAGAACTGATTCTCTTTTTGAAGTACATCACAAAAATACACTTCCATGAAATCAACAAGGATGGAAATGAAGTCAGAAATTTCCTAATTGAGAAAAAAGTCACTGAGAGTACAATGGAGCAGAAGGAAGAGTTTTATAACCATGTTCGCAATTCCATCGAATCTGGGACGGAAACTCCAGACCGCACGATCTATAAAGTTGAGATTGCAGCAGGGAAAAAACAAAGCCTTTGGATTATTGCAGAGCAATATGGATCCTTTCTGCAAAACCAAGAAGAAGAAAAGGGTAAATCGCATGTGAAAGTACCTCAGGCAGGCCTGGCAGCTTGTGTAGGCACAAAACCTCAAGAAATAGAATTTCATGGAAGAGCTTTTTGTTCCCTGCCATTGCCAGGAGAAACTGGTCTTCCTGTCCATGTGAATGGAAACTTTGAAGTGGATCATTCCAGAAGGGATTTGTGGAAAGAAGATGGTGAGAGTTTAAAGACCAAATGGAATCAGTTACTGCAACTGAAGACCATTGCACCTCTGTATGCTGACCTCCTAACACATATCTGCACAAGCTGTAAAAATGGTCAACCAAAAATGTTAGAACATCTCAAATCACACCTGAACTTTGGCTTGAAGTACTTTCCAGTTGCATCAAAACATGTTGCCCAAGTTTGGCATGATATGATCAATGAAGTGTACCGGTCAATCAATCAACGAAACCTTCCTGTGATACCAACTCTTAAACATGTTCCTGATAACTCATCACATATCCATGGTCCAAAGTACACATTTAACTGGTTAAGTGTTTCAAAGCCAGATTCAACAGATTCACCTCATATTACCAGTGACAGCCACGATCCCATTCTTCAAGATTTAGAGCGCACTGGAATGAACTTGGTACCATCTTCATGGAGAATCCAAGACATCATGCAGAGTTTTAAGACTGCAGGTGTGGAAGTGGCTGAAGTCAATCCTTTATCAGTGATCAAATATTTGAAAAAGAAAAGAATGAACGATGTCTCACAAACTCATGATGATTTACCGTTACCCATCAACCAGACTTTGCTCAAAGATTCAAAAAGCTGTTCAAAACTCTTGAAATTTTGCCTGAGTAATGATAAAGCATATAGCGCTGTTGATCAAAAAAAGTCCAGCTCAGTTGACCTTAATGGGCTACCCCTCCTACTCACCCAAGATCAGATGCTGAGGAAGTTCAGCTCTGCTTCTCCAAAGCTAATCTCAAGATTTGCAGACATTTTTCAGGATCACAAATCAGAATTTGCAGATTATCGCGTTTGTGACAACTCAATTCTGCTAAAAGGAAAATACATTGAGAAATTAACCCTCCCAGTGGCAGCAAAGTTCATAAAGCCAGTTCTTCAACGACAGCTCCAACACTCACTGCTTCATGAAAGGAATGGACTTTATACAGCAGGAAAAGAAACAAAAGAATGGCTGAAGAAACTGTGGATGTTTTTTTGGGATGAAGTGAAAGATTTCCAAGGTAAAGAAGAAAATCCGGTCTTTGGTGAAATAAAGAAACACTTCTCTGGCAGTCCCATCGTGCCTGTCATTTATCCAGGTCAAACTGAAACAAGTTTTCTCCAGAAAATTGGAAATCTACATCGTATTGTTCACGATCCCGAAGAGGGCATTTCTCCCATTCTCACTAAACTTGGAACTTTGGCATTAGACCGCGTTTTCTTCCTAAACCTTGGTGGATTTTTGGACACATATGTACGACCGGAGCTGTTAAATATCAAGGACTGCAGTGCCGTTCTGAAGCAGTTGATCACAATTCCGCATTCACAGTTTGAGAAGCTTTCGGGCAAAGAAAGTGATGAGCTTCAACGATTCCTACAATCTGGCATCAGCGAAGCTAAAAACAAAAGCGAGTGTCAGACAATGTTCAAGTCTCTACCGTTGTTTGAGACAATATGTGGAACGCGGCAAAGGATCGATTTTCCCAGGAACGTCTTCATCCTGAAATCTGAATTCCACGAAGTATTTCCAGACCTGTACATGTTTGATGACAGCAACTGCATTTTTCTCAAAGACAACCATTTAAATGAGACACTGTCCGAATGTCTGGACATTAAAATTTTGAATGACTTGGAATACTGTGTAAGATTTGTGATTCCTTCTGTACACACGCTTAAACAGACTCAGCTTCTTGATTTAATGAGGCTGCTGATGGAACTGAAACAAAGGCCTGATTGTCAAAAATATTGGAACAGCATTGCCTCCGCCTTGAGAGATGTCAGATTTATTCAGGACATCAACGGCTGTCTTCAGGTGGCCTCGTACTTCTTCGATGATGCTGTAGAGCTTTACAGAGTTATGATTCCAAAGGAGAAGTTTGTCCCAGAGACTTTTCTGGAAAAATTTGAAGACACTTGTGAAGCCAAATCTCTTCTCCATGACCTGGGACTAAAGCATGAAGTATCTGAAGAGGAGGTGATTGAATTTGCTCGTCAGATTGAATCAGATGCTAGAAGTAACACTGAACTGCAGGTTCTTAAAGACAGATCTGAAACACTGCTTCAGACAGCGCTTGATTTGGGTGCTAAAGAAGAATCTAATATAATGCAAAGCATTGCAACCATAAAATTTATCCTGGCTGTGCAGATCGAGCCAGAGCTTTGTAATTATCACAAAGCATGTGCCCAGGAAAGGGATCTGGTTGCCATCAAAGGATCACTGCTTGAAAAGCAGCCTGAACATCAGACTCTCATATGGACTGCCATGCCAATACTGCCCTCAGGGAACTTCACTCGAGGACACTTAGAGACCCTAAAGAAGGCTGGAGCACTGGATGAGCCACCCTCAGAGCAGGTCATGCAGAACCTAAAAAATATCTGTCGATCTCAGTGCAGAACAGACCAACTGGTCAAGACGAGAGCTGCAGTGTTCAAGACCTCCTACGCTTACCTACAGTCTGTGCCTTTTAATCCGTCTTTGTTGGCTGACGACCCTCTTGTTCTTGTTGAAAATGACGCAGATCTTGTGAAAGCTCGTCAGGTCGTCCTGATGCTACCTAATGCTAATGAGTTTAGACCATACCTATACACCATACAAGCAAAACATGCAATGTACGCAGAATTCTTCAAGAAGATTGGTGTTGAAGAAAAACCTACTGTCGCACAATACTGTACTGTGCTTGAGGAAATCTGCACAGAGTGCTATGATAAGACGACACTTCACCCAAACCAGCTGGGAACTGTTCAACGTGCTGTGCACCAGCTTTTCTGTCTGATAGAAGAGGAGGGAACAGTACCTCACTTTCAGAAGAACACACTATATCTTCCATCAACAGACGGAAAACTCTATGAGTCCAGCACGCTGTTCTTCAACGACACCTTCTTTCAGGCCAACAGACTGGAGGATTCACTGAAAACAAAACTGAAGCTACTTGTGAAACTAAACCAGTGCCACTTTCAGGAAGACCCCTATGAACATCAAAAGCTGTTGCAGTTGCTTCCTGAACGGACCCGTCCCAAACTGCTCTCTCGAGTCATTTCTGTGAGCCTGGTTGGTGAAGACGTGGAACACTGTGATTACAGAAAGTCATGCGAATTCAGCGGCTGGTTTCAGAAACGTCTGTCCTCTTACGAGTTCCGTCACGGTCTGATGTGTTTGATCAGAGAACAAAGCAAGGGCGCCATTTCCCAGACTGCAGCTGCACGCATGTG
Source organism: Cathorops hypophthalmus (assembly GCA_027576075.1). NCBI lineage: Eukaryota > Metazoa > Chordata > Actinopteri > Siluriformes > Ariidae > Cathorops > Cathorops hypophthalmus. The sequence goes on from JAPEKO010000028.1 coordinate 66,221,857, forward strand.
CGAAAGCACATTTGGTAAAATTCAGATTGTCTGTTGCAAAGCTTTACACACCAAGCTCTCGTTAAATCAGCAGCCGCTAGAAGGTACCGAGACCGAAACTCAGGTTTACGTGGAAAAGCAGAAAGACGAGTGTGTGTTCTATTTGAAGCACAGCGATAACATGGCACACAAAGTGGTGAATGAGGTCAATATATATCTTACCAAAGAAATAAATGCGCTTCTGGAAAACATTTTTAATTCGTTAAGCCTACCAGTACTTGGACATCTTTTATTATGTGAAAACATGGAGGATGTTGAAAGGGCCTTGGAACAACATGGAGTCCGTAACACCGTGAGCGCTGAAGAGGGACTCGGTTTCCGTCCAAGCCCTGGAACTCCAATACCAGAAGAATGGCATGATTCCCTTGATATGGACCCTCTCAACAGTTTTGAGAAAGGAGAGTATGTTGGGTTTTGTAAAGATGAATCGGAAAGTGAGTATGTTTTTGCGATTGTCGTGGAGTGTCTGGATGAGCATTCGGGACAGACCAGGCAGAACCCTTCAAGATATAGAATACAGATTGGAAATGAAGAGATCATTGACGTTAGCTCCCTTGACCTTTATCAGTTTAAGAGAGAAAAAAGATTAGGTCCGGCTGGAAATGTTAACTGCACAGATGTAGACATTTTGTCTGTACTCTCTCAGTCCGAACCTTCACGGTTTGAACCTTCACGGTCCGAGTCTTCACGGTCTCTACCGTCCCCAAAGAGGCCCTTACCACAGACTTTGGAGGAGGTTAAAACAGAGATTGACCAGAGCTTGGAACAGATATGGAAGATGTCAGATGAGGACAAATCAAAGGCCATTCGACGCCTGTACTTAAGGTGGCATCCAGACAAGAACCCGGACAACACAGAGCTCGCCAGCGAGGCGTTTAAATATTTGAAGAACAGAATTGAAGAGCTGCAGCGAGGAAAGACCAAACACAACACATCAACACAACCAAACCCATCACACCGGGCTGACTTCAGAGACTCCTATGACAGATGGAACTACGAGGCTGGGAATCACAAACGGGGGCGGGAGCGATTCTATCGTAACAATTTCAGAGGGCAGTATAATTTCTGGTCACACTTCCAAGAAACACCAAGACCAAACAAAGAAGAAGCTAAACGCTGGTACAGACAAGCACAGTGTGACCTTCTTGCTGCTCAGAGTGACCTTGGACACAACGTGAGCCCGGAGTGGTGTCTGTTTAAAGTGCATCAGGCCGTGGAAAAGGCTCTAATAGCCACAGAGTTCCGGAGGAATGGACAGCATCCTGGGACTGCATCGACCATCACAGGCCTTGCCCAGAAGATATCACAGTATGCTACCGACCTTAATGATTTGCCCTCTGTTGTGAATCGGCTGAGGGCACTTGGTGTTGATGCAAAGAGAACCCAGTACCCAAACCACCACCCGTCACCCCGCATCCCAAACGATCAGTTCAAAACCCAAGATGCAGAAGAGGCGGTGAACGTCGCATCAAAGCTGCTCAGGAAACTGGACAATTACATTACAGAGTGATTTAAAAAAATACATAACTTCAGAAATTTTACTGTACTTTCCCTCTTATTATTATTCAACTAATGTAGACACGTTTAACAAAACAGAGATGATTAATACTGCCACTATTTACAGAACTATTTACGATTTCAGTCAGATTCTTCTGTACTTTATCTATTGTCAATTTTATGGAACACACACACACACATACACACACACACACAATATTTCTTGATATTGCTGTTGATCTTGAAGGAATTAGATGTATTTAGGTTTTTGTACTATGCTAATTTTTATTTCTATTCCGCATACAACCATTAAAACATTTATTTTGAAGGAGCGCCTTTTAATTAAGAGCAATGTGCGCATTTACGCACAGCAGTGGTAGAAATTATTGAGCTTGAGTGTTTCGTTCGTTAATAAAATGCTTTGAATGTTGAAAGTGATTCCATTGATCTTTTTT
>JAPEKO010000028.1:66672949-66684078 GCA_027576075.1 Cathorops hypophthalmus
GCTTCTGGAAGAATGGTCAAAAATTCCCATAAACACACTCCTAAACCTTGTGGACAGCCTTCCCAGAAGAGTTGAAGTTGTTCTAGCTGCAAAGGGTGGACTGATGTCATATTGAACCCTATGGATTAGGAAAGGGATGTCACTTAAGCTCATATGTGAGTCAAGGTAGGTGAGCGAATACTTTTGGCAATATAGTATATAATTCATAATAATTCCCCAATCAGATTACCATTTAGTACAGTAAGAAATAACCATTGTTACCTGTTGAAGCTTTTACTCCCTGTTTATAGAAGATGCAACAAATGGTGAATGACAAACATTTTTAAAGGTTTGTTTGCTTGTATGCATAGGTACTTGTGTTCATGTCTTTTTTCAGCTCTGCAGGTTAAAAAAATAAACAAACAACCAAAAAAAAACATGAGCCAGCACTCATCTTTACTCTACATCCTCTCCATTGGAAACCAATAAATAATGGCTTTAATAAACATGTTGATGGAATTGGATTGCAGGAAAAAGCTGACAGAAACATGTTGCCTCTCCTCCTACCAGAGACAGTTGTAACACTTTTTGTGATTTTCCCAATAAATCAAAACTCATTTACACTTGAATAGCCAATTTGCTATATTATAAAGTTTAATTTGTCATCTACTGAAATAATGTATTTGAGTGGTTTTATGAAGGATGTCCAGGTTGCAAAACTGAGTTCAATCCAGTCACTCCATTGGTACCACTGTCCCAGGGTACAGGGACCGTTGGAACACATGCCAGGGATGGTTGCAACATGTCTAAAATACACATTATTTAATCAATCAAAATGAAAAATATCATCATTCACATTATTGTTCCAAATAATTTCTTTTTTTAAATAATTATTACCTTTTTTCACATTAAATAACAAAAAAGAGGGGAAGCAGTCAAATTATAATGCGAAAAAAAATTATTTAATGGGTAGAACACATCCTCCAAAAAGTTTAAAAATGAAATCAAAACTGATGCATCTGAAGACAACATTAGGAACACAAGAAATGCATTTGAGGGTAACATTCCCAACATGAGAAATGTGTTTGAGGACAACATTAGCAACAGAAGATCACAAAATTAAAAGCAAGAGACAGAAGGAATTGATGCTAAGTTCAGAATCATTCTGAGTCATAGTTGTGGCAAGTGTAATGGTCACTTCCATCTGTGCAGTCCTTGTGTGCCCAGTTTTTACAGGACCAGCATTGGAGCCAGACCTCCCTTGACCTAGAGTATCTCTCAAGGCACACAATGCACAACTCCTCTTCATCAGATGAGTCCTGAATTTTATGCTCCTTGTTGGGTTTGTATTTTTTGTCACTGAAATTCATTTTTCTTTTTGCTTTAGTCTTGCTTTTCTTTGCCTCCAGTTGCTGTTGTTGTTTCATGGGAATATCTGTCAGGACAGTGGTTTCTCTTCTTTTTCCCTCTTTGTGGTCTGCTTTCTTAGTCCAATCTTTGGATGTGGACAGATGAACATGGGTGAAAAGGTCGAGGATGATGGTTCTGGCTCAAGCTCAGGCACCACACATGCTGTGACAGGGGAGGATGCTGCAATTGGCAAGGATGATGCCACTTTTTCCATGATGGGTGCTGGAGCTGCATTCACCATAATGTACTTCTGTACCAACAGGGTTTTTAGACTGATAGTACTCTTAATCCCTGATCTAGTAAACCAGGATGAGGATGTATTAATTGACAGAGACTTCAAAGCATTTCTGTAGGTAGCTCTGGATAAGTGTGTCTGCTAAATTCCATGAATGTAAATGTAGTCTGGAACAACCATGTTTGCAGGACACAAATATTTCTGGGGATTGGGGTTCGTTGCCTATTCCAATGTTGACATGACACCCACATGTGTCAATCTAAACCTAGAACACCTGCGGACCACCTTGAATTTGAATGGCTGGAGGGTGATATACCAACAGGTGATCCACACGTTGGCATCCTTCATGCAGTGGAGCCACTAGAGGGGTGCGTGGTCCAAACAGAGGGTGAAAGAGCATCCCAGTAGGTAGTACCAGAGGGTGAGGACCACCCACTTGATGGCTAGGCACTCTTTCTCTATCGTGCTGTACCTGGCTTCATGCATTGACAGCTTCCGGCTAATGTACAGCACCGGATGTTCCTCCCCCTCCACCCTCTGGGACAGAACAGCCCCCAGCCCTCTGTCCGATGCATCAGTCTGCAAAATAAAGGGGAGAGAGAAGTTAGGGGAGTACAAAAGTGGCCCCCCACACAGTGAAGCCTTTACACTAGAGAAAGCCTTTTGGCATTGCTCCGTCCACTGGACTGGATCTAGTGCTCTTTTTTAGTGAGATCAGTCTGAATGACATCTGAATAATTAGGTATGAACCTCTGATAGTAGCCAGTCAGCCACAGGAACTGTCTCACCCCTTTTTTGGTGTTGGGCCTTGGGCAGGCCACAATCACTGCAGTCTTGTTAATTTGGGGATGCACCTGCCCATGACCCAAGTGGAAACTCAAATACCATACTTCCACCCACCCAATTGCACACTTTTTTGGGTTCGCTGTGAGACCCGCATGCCTCAGCAACTTTAGGACAGCCCTAAGGTGTTTGAGGTGCCGTGGCTATAGATGATAATATTGTTGAGATATGTGGCTGCATAGGTGGCGTGAGGGTGGAGAACCCTGTCCATGAGCCACTGGAATGTCACGGGAGCCCCAAACAACCAAAAAGGAAGTGTGACGAATTGGTGTAACCCAAACGGTATGGAAAAAACCATTTTTTCTCAGGATAGAGGAGTCAAGGGGATCTTCCAATATCCCTTCATTAAATCCAGTGTCGAATAAAAATGAGCAGTGCCTAATTGATTGAGCAGCTCATCAATGTGAGGCATTGGGTATGAATTGAATTTAAACACTGCGTTGACATTACTATAGTCCACACAGAATCGGACCGACCCATCGGTCTTGGGGACCAGGACCACTGGGCTGCTCCAGTCATTGTGGGACTCCTCAACTATGCCCATTTCGAGCATGGCCTTGAGTTCATTCCGGACCACCTTTGTTTTGTGTTCGGGCAGGCAGTAAGGGCGGCTGTGCACTACCACCCCCAGGGGTGTCTCAATGCCATGTTCTATGAGGTGAGTGCAGCTGTGCAGGGGCAAAAACATGTCAGAAAATTCCTTCTGCATCTGGGTTACCTCCGTGAGTTGGGCCAGGGAGAGGTGGTCTCCACAAGGGACTAGAGTGGTTAGTGATGTAAATTTTCTTTTTTGAACCTCAGGCCCCAGCTCCACCTTCTCCAGGATTACTGACGTCAATGCCATGGAGACCTCCTCATTCCAGTGTTTTAACAGATTGAGGTGGTAAATTTGCAATGCTCCTCCCCTATCTGTTTGCTTCACCTCATAGTCAATGTCCCCCACTCACCGTATGACCTTGAAGGGCTCTTGCCACCTGGCAATCAATTAGGAGCTCGATGTGGGCAATAATACGAGCACTTTGTCTCCCAGTCTGAATTCCCTAAGGCGCATGCCCCTGTCATACAGTCTGATTTGACATTCTTGCACCAGCTGCAAATTCTCCTGGGTTAAGTGCGTGAGTGTATGGAGTTTGGTGCATAGGTTGAGAACGTATTGAATTTCGTTCTTACTAGATAATGGTCCCTCCTCCCAATTTTCATGTAGCATGTCCAAAATGCCATGTGGCTTATGCCCATATAATAATTAAAATAGTGAAAAACCTGTGGAGGCTTGTGGGACCTCTTGTACTGCAAATAATAGGGGCTCAAGCTATTTATCCCAATTACATGCGTCCTTGCTTACGACCTTCCGAATTATGATTTGAGGGTTTGATTAAAATGCTCTACTAAGCCATCAGTTTGAGGGTGATAGACATTGTTGCAGATAGGCTTAATCCCCAGTAACCCATACAGTTCACGCAGTGTGCATGACATGAATGTGGTGCCTTGGTCTGTCAGGATTTCTTTCAGAATCCTGACAAGGGAGATATAGCGGAAGAGTGCTTCCACAATACTGCATGCTGAGACATTGTAGAGAGGCACTGCTTCCAGATATCATGTTGCATAGTCCACCAGAACTAAAATAAAGCGATATCCCCGTGCTGACCAAGCTAATGGCCCGATGAGATCCATCCCAATTCTTTTAAATGGGATCTTGATCAAAGGGAGAGGGCACAAAGGTGCTTTTGGAGTGGCCACAGGATTTACTAATTGGCATTCATGGCACGCTGCACACCACCGATGGACATCCCCGTGAATTCCTGGCCAATAGAACTGGGCCATTATTCAGGCTAGTGTTTTGTCCTGCCCTAAGTGTCCAGACATGGGATTAAAGTGAGCCGCCTGGAATATGAGTTCTCGGTGGCTCGTTGGGATTGGTAACTGTGTTATCTTTTTGCCAGTTTGAGTGTCCTGCATCACTCGGTATAACCTATCCTTGATAATAGAAATGTATGTGTGTGTGGGGGGGGGCATCGCATTTGGCTGGAGAATTTGACCATCAATTACTCTCACGTGGTCAAAGGCATGCCGCAGAGTCTCGTCTCATGACTGCTCTAATGGGAAATCCCCAAGGGAATCCCTGAGAGAGGGAGGAGAGGCAGGGTGCTCCTCACTCCTCATATTGCCCTGAGGCAGTGCTGATGCAAATGGCTCTGTGACAGCTTCTCCCGACAATGCTAGTCTGGGGTCTTCCCCAGACAGATTACTGCAGGAACCACTTTTTCCTATGTGTGTCATTAACTCCTTAAATCCTGGCCAATCAGTCCCCAAAATCAGTGAGTGGGTGAAACTAGGGTTAACCGCTGCCTTTACACTAAGCTTTTCTCCCTGAAATAGAATATGGATGGACACTAAAAGGTAGTTGTGAACATCCCCATGCACCACAACACCTTCACCACCTGTGCTCTCCCGAATGCCTCACCTTGCACCAAGCTTTGGTGGATTGAGGTCTGGTTACAACTGGAATCCACCAAGGCCTGGTATGTATCCTCTTGGACACTTACCCATATACAATATTCTCTGGCCTGGCTGAAAGCGGTTTCTGGCTTGTTGGGGACCCAGATCACCATGCCCACCTCCATCGTGCAGCACTGATTTTAGAGATGTCCCGGTCCCCTGCAGCACTAACACACCAGTCCAGGCTCTCCCTCTGCCCTGGTGTTACAGACATCACTCACCTAAGTGGGAGAAGATGCAGACAAGGAAGGGGAAAATGAGAGGACACCACAGGTGCATCGGGCCGGCTGGGGAGGAGCCAGTCCCCGTATCCACGGTGGGGGAATGGGGCAAGGACAGGAAGCAGATGGAGAGAGAGAGAGAGAGAGAGAGAGAGAGAGAGAGAGAGAGAGAGAGGAAAGAGGAGAAGGAGAAGCACATCTTCCTGCTGTCAGAACTGCCGACATGTGGTCCTCTGCCAGCTCAATAGCTTGATCCAGCAACGCCGGGATATGACACTGGACCCTCTCTGCTGTTCCTTCTGGAAGTCTTGTGATGAATTGTTCCAGTGTCACCAGGTCAATAATTGCCTCAGCATTGCAGATGTCTGCCCTCAGCCACTGCCGGCAGACATCCCGGAGTTGTTGGTCGAACATGAACGGCTGGCTGGCTGACCTCCTCCAAGCTCAGTGAGCAGAAGCGCTGCTGCTGTTGCTCTGTGGAGTGGCCGACACACTGGAGAATGGCTCTTCTGAGGTCCGCATATATGAGCCGGCTGTCAGTGGGGAGCTGCAGTGCAGCAAGCTGCACCTCACCAGTCAGCAGGGGGAGGAGGCGTGCTGTGTGCTGCTCAACCAGCCAACCCCATGCCTCCACTGCTTGCTCAAAGAGTGCGAGGAAGGCTTCTGGATCATCATGCGGACCCATCTTTGTTAAGGTGAGGTGGGTCCACTCTGGTGGTAGTCGTGGACCCTGCCAATGCAAGCAGGTGCTGGAACTCCTGACAGTCTTCTTGTTGGGCCAGCATCACAGCTTCAAACTGTTGTTCCTGCTCCTTTGAGAGAGCAATCAGCGCTTGATGCTGGCTCTGCTGTGCTGTGGTGAGGGCACGGATGAGATCTTTAAATGTCAAGGACTCCATGGGGTTGTTCCCTTCTGCACTCCTGGGTTTCGGCACCACTGTAGAATCTGCCCAGATGTGGGTGGAGCCCAGAAGTATGGCAGGCTGTTATTAGCTTAACATTTGCTTTAATTGGCTTTTCAGCACAAACCTTTATCATGAACATTCACACACACACACACACACACACACACACACACACACACACACACACACAGACAGCCTCAGGTTCTGGTCCCAAAAATCTCCCTTCCTCTATTCCTCTCACTCCTTTTATGGGGCGCTGTCATTACAAGAGACACACAAACACACATTAATTGACAACAGATGTAATGATTCGACCACTCACCTTCTCTAACTCTGCCATCCATTCACAGACCGATGCTCAGCCATGCCCCTGCTGTCACACAGATATTTGTAAAATTTTCTCTTCAGTTTGTTGTTCACAAAAGACCCAGTGTTACCTATCTTGTTGTCTGCAGAGCTTTGCAGGGGAGCATAATTTGTACACCATCTTTAACTCACTCAGCATTCTCATCACCTCACTGAATTTTCAGGATTATCACCATGACAGGGATAAACTGAAGATTACTGAAGGACGTAATGAATAAATAATGATTTTTAAATAAATATATATTCATAAATAAATATGAATTATAATGAATAAATAATGATTTTTGAAGGAAGGCCATTCACTGCTCCATCATGCATAGGCCCCATCCTGGCTCTTTGTGACCAATGCTGGGTTATTGGCACTGTTCTTAATCTTCTTAGCTGTCTCACAGACATTGAAGAGCATCCCTCTATGGCATTCCCCCAGGGTTCTGAAACTATTCTCACAGTGCAGCCTGATCAGGAAATAATGAACATTTTTGTAATATGCAATAGTTAAATGATGATTAAAATCATTAAAAGCTGAGCTTTAGCAGAATGATTTAACTATAGACAAACATGGTCAAATATGATGTTTAGGCGGTCCTTTCCACTACTGTTGTTAAGATAATCAGGTGCTAGTGATACTATCTTTGAGTATCGAGCAGAGCCTGAGGAAGTATTATGGCTCTGAAATGTAACCTTGAGTCCAGCAGGGAGGAGATTACTGCAGGATATATATCTCCATTTGTCACAGCTCTCTCTCTCTCTCTCTCCTGGCTACTGTCCTCTGGACATGTTAGGCCTCACATACAACATGTATGGCTGGTTTTTCCATATGGCTCTTGGTGCCCTATGTGAAATACCTGCAATTTAAGGACAACAGGAGAGGATTAATTTTAATGGGCTTTTATGAGCACCATTACAAATCTTCACTCAAAAGAGAAAGACAATGTTGCTGCCAAGTGTTGTGCAGAAAGCAGATTAACTGCACTATAATACAAAATGTAAAATAGTTTTCGAGGGAATAAAGACTTCTTTTATTAACCTGAAAGTACACATTTTCAGCTATGCGTATTTTGTGTAGTGTTGTGGTGAACGTGGGTGAAGCTTTGCTTGGGAGCATGTCTGTGGTTTCAGAAGGGTTGCTAGCTTGCTAGTCGCTTTCTTGATCCAGCAGTCTTCAGTGCATAAGTTCCCACCACAAGTAGCTGCATGAAGACTAGGTAGGAGCTTGGGTAGCTGGGTGGGTTGTTAGAGGAATGTGTCCTCTTTGTGCACACAGGTAACCTCATTGTGTTTGTCTAGCCTTAATATATTTAAGTTGTTTTTTTTCAGCATCGCTTGTTATAATGCCAGACATTATAACAAGCTATGCCTATTACTGCTCCATCCCAAGAAGCCTTGGATGCCTGCACAAAAGAGCAGTTGCTTGAGGTTGCTGAGCAGTATTCAGTAGTGATTGAAGGAGATAAGCAGGTTAAAGAAAATATTAAAGCATCTATATTATTAAAGTTAATTGAGCTTGGAATAATGTGTGAAAATAAAGGTGAGCCTCAGAATTCTATTGCTTCATCTTTTCTCATAGTGGGGTTAACTTTTTTTGAACAGCAAAAATAGATTTTGCTGTTGCAGATGGAAAATAAGATGAAGCATAAATTGGAGGTTAAAAAGCAGCTGGAGGTAAACAGAATGTGCCAACATTCTGAGCAAGCGAAACTGGATTTGGAAGTCTGTCGTTTGTCAATGATAGCATGTTGTCTGGTGAAGTTCAGAATGGACAGGCTTCTCCTGAGGGTAGTTTTGATGTGAATAATTTGTGCTTATTGCCTAGTTTCAATGAACAGGACCAGATACCTTTTTCATTTTGTTTGAGCAAGTAGCCAAGGCTAGGAATTGACCTGATGCAGACTGTGCAGTTATGCTCCAGTGTGTTCTCACTGGGAAAGCACAAGAAGCTTATTCATCTTTGAGCCACAAGGACAGCTCTAGTTACTGTACATGAAAACAAAATCTGCTGTGCTTAAAGCATATGAACTCATACCAGAGGCATATTGCCAGCATTTTAGATCCTGAGAAAGAAAAACAGGTCACACATGTATGAAATTTGCTAGGGATTTGTTTATGCATTGTAGGCAGTGGTTAACTGCACTGGCTGTCAGTACTTTTGATGGGCTTTGTGAACTGATGATTTTATAACAATTTAAGAATAATCTCCCAGAGACTGTTACAATGTACATCATGGAACAAAAAGTTATATCTGCTTCTAAGGCAGCTGTATTAGCTGAGGAGTATGTGTTGCTTCACAAAACCAGAGTTAGTGAGTACTCTGTACGTCATGATGCTTTTGTCAGGCATGGGTCTGATGGTGTTTCATTTGACATGCAGCGTTCAGTGAAAGCTGGTTGGTCAAAATCTGACTTTAAGGCTACTGGTAGCTTTGGCATTAGTAATGTTTGTAATTATTGTCATGAAAAAGGCTATTGGAAGGCAGACTGCGATGTATTAAAAGCTAAAATTAAGGATGTGAAAACGAGTGTTAAATCTACTACATTTGCTGCCCCTGTGAGCAACAGTGGTTCCTGTGAAATTCTCACAATCTTGTGAACTGGATGTTTTGGCAGAGTATGCTCCTTTCATTCGAGATGGTTTTATGTCTCTGGTTGGAACTAAAGAGAGGGCCTCTACTAAAATTCCAAAGGACACAGGAGCCTATGATTCTTGTATTGTTGGCACTGTCTTGCCTTTTTCCATGGAACCTGATGCAGGTGACTGTGTTCTCAGTCAGGGGATGGAATTAAAGGTTCTCTCTGTTCCTTTGCATGAGATATTTCTGGACTGTGAGCTAGTTAGTGGCTAAGTGGCTGTTGGTGTACAGCCAGCGATACCTATTGAAGGCGTCCACTTCATTTTGGGCAATGGTTTGGTTGGTAGTAGGATTTGGTCGGATGTTCCTCCCTCTCCTGTGGTCACCCTTTGCTCTTCTAGTTCTGTGGGGGATGAAGGATCTAGGCCATTACCCAACATTTTCTCATCCTGTGTGGTTACATGTGCTATGGAAAAAAAAAATGTTCCTGATGTGGCACGTGAGGGTGATGATGAGAATATGGGATTGGAGTTTCTATCCTTATGGAGCTTCCTTTTTCACTGTCACACATTGTAGTTATACAGGGGCAATGTAATGACCCATCTTTGATGGACATAAGGGGGTATGCATTGCCTGCCTCTGATGTAGGTAATGTTGCAAGTGGCTATTTCCTGCATAATGAGCTGCTGTTTAGGAAGTGGGTTCCTGTGAATGAAGGTGGTGTGAGGGATACTGTTTTCCAGGTGGTGGTGCCAGCTAAGTTTCATTCTTTGCTCTTAAAGGTGGCACATGATGAGTATGCACACTTCAATGTTTGGAAGATGTATTTTAACATTCGGAAACACTTATTTTGGCTGTCTGTCAAAAGAGATGTGTCCCATTATATTAAAACCTGTCATGTGTGCCAATTAATAGGAAAGTCAAATCAGAATATCAAGCCTGCACCACTGCAGCCTATTCCAATGGTGAGCGAGCCTTTTACGCATCTCATTGTGGACTGTGTAGGACTGTTGCCTTGCACTAAATCTGGTTGTAAATATATTTTGATAGTGATGTCAGAGCACCAGATATCTGGCTGCTTATCCTCTGTGGTCAATTACAACCAAGTCTGTGGTTAAGGCATTGTCACAGTTCATTTCAATATTTGGCATCCCTAAGGTAATACAGAGCTATCAAGGATCACATTTTTCATCTCATATGTTTCAGCAGGTGTTGAAGCTGTTGCACATTAAACAGAATCAATCATCAGTTTACTATGCACAAAGCCAGGGTGCCCTTGAAAGCTTTCATCAGACTCTCAAGTCTCTTTTACATGCTTATTGTACAGAGTCAGATTGAGACTGAGAGGAGGGGCTTCCATGGTTGTTGTTGGCTGCTAGGGAGGCAGTACAGGAAAATACTGGCTTTAGCCCCAGTGACTTGATCTTTGGCCACACCGTGCAGGGTCCCTTGGCAGTCCTGAAGGATGATTGTGTCAATACTGAGCTGCTGGAAAATCTAATTGATTTTATAAATGGGTTTAGACACCATTTGTTTCTGACTGGATATATGGAATGTGAGAAGCTGTGTGTGTCCCAGAGTAAAATGAAATAGTTCTATGATTGTAATGCAGAGAGGCATGAGTTCAGTCTGGGGGACCAAGTTTTGTTACTTATGCCTGTTGGTTCACCATTTCAGGCTAGATATATAGGTCCATATACAATCAGTGAGAATTTCTGAATTGAATTGTGCTGTGGCAACAACTGGATGGAAGAAAGTACGATGACTCTGCCATGTTAATCTCCTGAAGCCTTATTATAAGCAAGATGCTGATTTGGATCAGAATGTGAAGGCTGTGGTATGTTGTGGTGTATCTACCTAGCCTCTAGGGGTGCTGTTATATGGTAATCAGTGGTACAATTACATGTATACGGAGGAATAAGATGGATGAAGTAAAGTGAAGTTCATGTTACCCTTTGCTCTGCGATTTATTTACTTTAGTATACTTTAAGTACACAACATATGTCCAGTTCTGACTGTGTCTTCAGGGGGTTTAGAACATGACAATGGGGTACTGGAGCCTGACAAAAATCTTTTATGTGGGTGTATGAGCCATTTTTCCTTTTGCA
>JAPEKO010000136.1:0-10850 GCA_027576075.1 Cathorops hypophthalmus
GTGAAGGCTAACACGTGATTCCTCCAAGACATGTAAAGCCATCAAACGCCTTGTAACAAGTCCATGATGTGGATTGAGTACAGAAGTATGGCAGGCGGGAGATGATATTTACACACACGTTTATTTTAGCTTTTCAGCTTCAAACTCGCTCGATTTTTAGGACACTGACACGCGTGCACACAGTTGTGTTCTGGTCCAGGGAGCTCTTCTCTTTGCTCTCCTCCTCCTTTTCTATCCTCCACTGTCACTGCAACACACACATTAATCGACAATAGGTATAATGACTTTGCCACTCACCTTCATTGGCCCCGCCCTCCATTCACAAACTGCCTTTTGGCCCTGCCCTCACTGCCACATACCCCCACCCAACACACTGGAGCCATCCAGACTGCAGTGTACTCCCTCCTGCACCGGGCTGCTCCAGTCACTGTGCGACTCCTTGATTATGCCCATTTTGAGCATGGCCTTGAATTCTTCCCAAACCACCTGTTGGGTTTTTTTTCTTTTGCTTTCAGGCAAGCAGTAAGGGCAGCTACACACCACCACCCCTGGGGGCATTTCAGTGTGGTGTTTTATGAGGTGGGTACAAGCTGGGAAGGGGGTGAGAACACATCGGAAAATTCCTTTTGCAACTTGGCAACCTCCGTGAGTTGGGCCGGTGAGAGGTGGTCTCCACAAGGGACCGGAGCAGTTTGTCATTACTTTTGTTTTTACCTCTGGCCCCTGCTCCGCCTTCTCCAGAACTACCAATGCCAATGCAACAGGGACCTCCTTATTCCAAGGTTTTAACAGGTTGAGGTGTTATATTTGCAGTGCCCCGCCCCTATCCGCTTGCCTCACCTCACAGTTGATGTCCCTGACTCGCCATGTGACCTCAAAGGACCTTTGCCACTTGGAGCTCAATGTGGATAACACAAGTACCTTGTCTCCTGGTATGAACTCTCGAAGGCGTGTGCCCCTGTCGTACAGCTGGATATGATGTTCTTGTGCCTGCCGTAAATTCTCTTGGGTTAAGTGTGTGAGGATGTGGAGTTTTGTGTGCAGGTCGAGAACATATTGAATTTCGTTTTTACTAGGTGAAGGTCTCTCCTCACAATTTTCTTGCAGCACATCCAAAATGCCACGAAGCTTACGCCCATGTAATAATTAAAATGGGGAGGGAAACCCCGTGGAGGCTTGCAGAACCTCTCGTGCTGCAAATAACAGTGGCTTAAGCCATTTATCCCAATTATGTGCATCTTCACTTACAAATTTCCGGATTAAGTTTTTGAGTGTCTGGTTGAATCGTTCCATTAAGCTATCTGTTTGTGGGTGATCGATGCTGGTGCGGATAGATTTAATTCCCAATAACCCATACAGTTCATGCAGTGTGCGTGATGTAAATGTAATGCCTTTGTCAGTCAGGATTTCTTTCAGAATCCAGATTCGGGAGATAACATGGAGGAGCACCTCTGCAATACTACATGCCGAAATATTGCAGAGAGGCACCATTTGATGCATAACGCAGAGTCTCGTCTCGTGACTGCAGTAATGAGAAATCCTCGAGGGAATCCCTGAGAGAGGGAGGAGAGGCAAGCTGCTCCTCACTCCTCTTATTGACCTGACACAGTGCTGAAGTAGATGGCTCTGTGACTGCTTTCCCAGTCAGCGCCACACCAGGATCTCCCCATGATGTACTATCGCAGGACCTACCCTTTACTATGTGTTCCGTTAAGCCTTTAAATCCCTACCAATCAGTTCCCAAAATCAGTGGGTGGGTGAGACGAGGATTAACCGCCACCTTTGTTCTATGCTTTTCTCCCCTAAATAGAATGTGGACGGACACTAATGAGTAGTTGTAAATATCCCTATACACACAGAACCTTCACCACTTGCCCAATGCCTCACCTTGCATCAACCTTTGTTTGATTGAGATCTGATTACTGCCAGAATCCACCAACGCAGTGATATGTACTGTATCCCCTTGAACACTTACAGTATACTATTCGCTCCAGCCCAGTGGTCTCTGGTGTGTTGGGGATCCGGACCACAGCTCCCACCTCCATTGCGGAACACTGACTCTGGAGATGTCTTGGCTCCCCACAGTGCCAGCACACTAGTCCAGGCTTCCCCTCTGCACCAGTGTTTATAGGCATCACTCACCTTGGGGGGTACCGACATGGAAGGGGAAGATGGGCCTCCACCTCCTCATTGGGGGAAGGGAAGGGGAAAGGAGAGAGAAAAAGGGAAGAGGTGACACGTCTGCCTGCCATCAGAACTGCCTCCAGATGGTCCTTCGCCAGCTCGATGGCTTGATCCAGTGATGCCGGGTGATGACACTGGACCCACTCCACTATTCCTTTCAGAAGTTGCACATTGAACTGTTCCAGTGTCACCAGGTTGATGATCCCCTCTGCATCACGGTCGTCTGCCCTCTGCCATCACCGGCAGGCATCCCGGAGCTGTTGGCCAAATGCAAATGGACGGCCGACCTCCTCCCATGTCAGTGTCCGGAAGCACTGGCAATGTTCCAGGGAGTGGCCAACATACTGCAGGTCGGCTTATATGAGTAGGCTGTCGGTGGTGAGCTGTGCCTCTCCAATCAGTAGCAGAAGTAGGCACGCCGTGCGCTACTTGACCGGCGACCCTCACGCTCTGGCTGCTTGCTCAAAGGGTGCTATAAAGGCTTCCAGATTGTCGTGAGGGTGATGTAGGGAGGGTCTGCTGTGGTGGCAGTCGAGGACCCCGCCGATGTGAGCAAGTGCCAGAACGCCTGGCGATCTTCCTGCTGGGCCAGCATCAAGATTTGAAGCGGCATTCTTGCTTCTTCCGTAGAGTGATCACTGCTTGATGCTTGTTCTGCTGGGCAGTAGCGAGGGCATGGATGATATCTTTGAATGGTGAAGACTCCATGTGGTGGTTCCCTTCTGTACTCCTGGGTTTCAGTACCACTGTAACAAGTCCCTGATGTGGGTGGAGTACAGAAGCACGGCAGGTGGGAGATATTCTCACACATTTATTTTGGCTTTTCAGCTTCACAATCACTCGATTTTAGGACACACACACCCACAAAGTTGTGTTCTGGTCCAGGGAGCTTTCTTCTCTTTGTTCTTCCCCTCCTTTTCTATCCTCCATCATCATTGCAACGCGAGTGCACACAAAAAACATTTGACAACAGGTATATTGACTTTGCCACTCACCTTCCCCAGTCCCGCCCTCCATTCACAGACACTTGGCCACACCCCTGCTGCCATACTCCTCTTTTCCAAATGCAGCCGATGCTGCGTCACAGGATAGCAAAACACACCTGGAGAAAAGTGCTATGTGCTCTCTTCACCATATGCATGAGCTCACAGAAGACCCCAACCAGCTGTGATTTAATAGAGGCCAAAGAGTATGCCCTTCAGCATGACCCTGGAATGGGATGTTCAATAAGCACATATGGGTGTGAGAGACAGGAGTCCAAATATTTGTATATGGATTTAGGGGCGTCAGTGGTGCAACTCCAGGGTCTTGGATTCAATTCTAAGCTCAGGTTGCTGTCTGTGTGAAGTTTTGCAAGTTCTCACCCATGCTGATGGGGGTTCCTCTGGGTCCACTGGTTTCTTCTTGAGCAAATTGGTTCTGCTTAAATTGCCACTAAGTGATATTTTTTAATTAAATATAAATCCGAAATGTATGGCTTTGGGGAAAAATGCCTAGATTGAGAAATGCCAGAATTGTCAGCAAGCTTAAATAGAGAGGTGCGTTGGACTATTTACTTACTTACTTACTTACTGTTTGGACAATTCATTTTGTTTGTACCTGCATGTGATTTCATCACAAATTTGGGATATTCTGTTTCCCAGAAGATAAGCAAACAAGTAACCGAATTTAAAATGAGCATGAGCTTGACCAGGCAAGTCCTAAGAATACTGCAAATACATCACACAGTGCCACAGTCATGTTAATGAACATTGTTTTATTTTGCCCTGCAAGCTTCATACCTGACCTCTTGTTTACTCCCACAAAAAAATGAAAAAATTTGTACTCGTGTACCTTGTTATCCTGTGTGATCTCAGTCCTGATGGATACCTCTTGTCTCAACTGTTTAGTAAACCTTACTGGCAAGCTTTCTTTGAGTAATCTTTATACAGTACTGACATACTGCATATGGTCTTAGATATACATACACATTTGGTCCTCATTTCTTCCTGTTGTGTCTTCTCTACTCCCAGACTGCGAAGTTTGCAAATCCTTCTTCCTCAACAAATGTGAGATTCATGGGCCACCCCTCTTCATCCCAGATACTCTTGTTCCCATGGGAGTCCCTGACCGAGCCAGACAAACTCTTCCTCCTGGGCTAGAAATCCAGAAGTCTCGTATCCCTGATGCAGGCCTGGGAGTGTTTAATAAGGGGGGTACTGTTCCAGTAGGTGCACACTTCGGACCCTACCAGGGAGAGTTGGTAAACGGAGAGGAAGCCGGGAACAGTGGAGACCCCTTGGTTGTGAGTTTGTCATCAGTTTATCGTAAAGATCATTATATTTATTGTTAAGTAACAAAATATGACTAGATGAAGGTATCTCCAATTAATATAAATTTCTTTTTGTCAGTGATATGTGGAGTAGAGGTGTAAATCACAAATTTGATCACAATGCGATCCTACATCAGTTCTTTTAGCCAGTGTGTTGGAAATTCACCTGTTAATAATAGAAATACTAGTAACACCTGAATAATGGTCAAGCAAATATTTCTTTATTGTATAATTTATCTCTCTGGGGTTGAGAGCTTCATCGGCAAAGCTCAACAGGTTTAGAATGACTAGGTCATGTATTTAGATAAATGTTTTTGATTTTTTTATCATACAAGCGTGACAAACATATTGACAAACTTTATATGTCTAAAGGAGAAAAGTGGCAAACTTGCATCAAAAAAACCCTCGAGGCTCACCTTTTAAGAAATCCATATGGACAGCTGGCATTGCGAACAGATCATCCTCCCACCCGACATGCCACCAATACCTTCCCCTGGACATCAGCTAGACATCAGCCCTCCCAAGTGGAGTGAGGTAGTAAGAATTGTACATCGTTCAAGAGCTGCATCGTCCCCTGGGCCCAAAGGAGTACCATACAGGCTTTACAAGAATGCTCCAAGATGTTTTACGGTTCCTGTGAAGACTGATGATGGTGGTTGTGGCAGAAGCAAACAATACCCACAGCCTGTAGGAGGGCAGGGGGTGTCCAATTCCAAAGTGAAAGGATTCTGCTATCATCAACCAGTTTTGACGCATTAGTCTTTTGAACATTTTGAAAAGAAGGTTTTCTTAACATTTTGGCTCACAGCCTGACAGCCTACCTCGAGAAGAACTACTACATTGACATGTCTGTTTAGAAGGCAGGGATCCCAGTCTTCTCTGGGTTTTTTGGAGCATGCAAACATGATCTGGCATCAAATCCAATCCCCCAAAAAAGATGGAAGAGACCTCCATGTTGTGTTCCTGGACCTCATCACTGCCTTTGGCTTAGTTCCTCACAATCTCCTTTGGTCTGCTTTCAGTTATTTCAGTGTCCCAGAACCCATCACAGCCCTAGTCAAGTCCTATTTCCAGGACATATGGCTTTGCCTTACAACTGATAAATTCACTACAGCATGGCAGTGTCTGGAAATTGGCCTCATGGCAGGATGCACCACCTCCTTGCTAGTTTTCAGCTTGGCTGTGGCGGTCATCATCCGGGCCTCTCGGTGGGTGGTAGGAGGAGAGCAGCTCAAACCTGGTCTCTGACTCCCTCCTATCAGAGCATACATGGATGACATGACCATACTTACAACAAGCAAGCCCTGCACTAGGTGACTACTGAAGAAGCTCCAAGAGATAATTGAGTGGGCTAGAATGAAAATATATCTAAGCAATTCCAGGAGCATATCAGTCGTCAGAGGGAAGCTGTTTGAGCAACGCTTTTACATTGGTGAGGATCCCATACCAGTGGTGGCAGAGAAACCTGTTAAGAGTCTTGGATGCTGGTACGATGCAACCCTCAAAGATATAGACCAAGCAGACCAGATTAGGTAGGATACCATCTTTGACCTGGAGAGCATTGACGGGTCCTTCATACTGGGCAGGTTGAAGCTCTGGTGCTTTCAGTTCTGTCTCCTCCCCTGGCTGTTGTGGCCCTTGACCATCTATGAGATCCCACTCTCCAAGGTTGAAAAAACTGGAGAAGCTGGTTAGTTCATTTGCAAAAAAAAAAAATGGCTTGGTCTTTCGAGGTGCATTACCAGCACAGGCCTGTATGGGAAAGGTATTCTTGAACTTCCAGTGTCCACTCTAACAGAGGAATACAAGTGCTCCAAAGTTAGGCTGGAAATGACCGACAGAATCCCACGATCCTTATGTTGCCTGAACAGCTCCCGTTCTGGAAACTGGAAGAAAGTGGACCCCTTCACTAGCTACGCAGCAGGCAAAGTCATCCCTTAAGCATCAGGACATCATTGGTCATGTGCAGCAAGGGAGAGGAGGCCTTGAGCTTGGAGAAAGCAATGTATCCTGGCACAAAGCAACACCATCACAGCACGAGGTCTTGTAGTTGATGAGGTATGCTACCAAGAATAGGCAATGAGGTGCACAAAGGCCACTTCTCAAGCAAAGCAGGGGCAGTGGATGCTATGGGAGGGGTTGAAAAAAGAAAATTCTCTTGGAGGGATCTGTGGAACATGGAAGCACATCAAAGCAGCTTTGTCATACGAGCCACCTATGATGTCCTGCCATCTCCAATCAACCTTAACCAGTGATACGGAGAAGACCCTACATGCCTCCTCTGTCAGTCTCCAGCCAACCTGAAGCACATCCTGGTGTGATGCAAAACAAGCCTGAAGCAAGGCGGTTATACCTGGCGACACGACCAGGTGCTGAAGTGCCTTGCATCAATGCTGGAGACCAGGCAGATATCATCAATGCCCTACCTCCTCCTTCATCAGCCTATCGCTCATCTGTGATTAAAATTTGTCAGTGCAGGAGTGAAACATGACAAAGCCCATACATCCAAGCCACACATCGGCCAGTCGTATGTGGCTGATGTGTGGCTTTTTAACTTTGACTCGATCCAGCTGAAAATCAACTGGAGCAAGTGTAAATATTTATTCCATTTCTAATGAACAGATCGGTTGATATGCATGTGCTGTAGTGTAATTTCCTCAGTAATAGTTAATTTTGCTCTATTTTGAGTTTAGAAAGTAAACATTGGAGCTGGAGTGGAAGCAAAATTACAGAGTAATTGTATAAGATATTAACAGAGATGGTTGTGGTTCTGAACTGAGTAAAATGGTGCAAGAGCTAATTTCAAGACGTACTAGTCAAATACCAAAATAAAGGCAAATAACCAATAAATGAAGTTGTTGTAAAAAGCAGTTTTAGAACTATGTTGGAACGTGTGAAAAAACATTGCCTTACCCATTGTGATTTGACCTGATGGGATTCAGAGTTGATCTGATGGGATTAAGAGTTGGCAGTGGGAGGGGTTTTCACTCTTCTCATTGAATGGAATGGAAATTTTTACACTGCTCGTTGAATACCTCTCCCACTATCAGCTCGTTATCCCCAAACAATAAGACATATATACATTTTTTGATGGCCAGTTATTTGCCCAAATCAATGGAGCAGATTTAAGTTTTTGTGCTTGATACATTCCTAAGACTCAACAAAATCACCTCAAGTGACCAAAATAGTTTGTTACAATGGGTAGTTTTCTTTTTTCCAACACAGTTCTAAAACACATCTGTGAAGATTCTCAGTCATCCAGGTACATAGTAAACTGTGGTTGGTAGAAGAGAGCAACTGGATTTGCTTAGAGATTCTTGAAAACGTTTCACCTCTCATCCGAAAGGCTTCCTCAGTTCTGTCTGACTGATAGGGTGTATATTAGCTATTTATCCTCTCTTAGATCATCATAGAAACAGAATCAGAATTCTGATGGCTGCATAGTAGGTGGCTGATAAAAGATGTCTTAGATCCCCCCTCTGTTCATTGATATTCATTCCAAGTTGACAAAAATGAACGATCCTCTCTGGCTCAGATGTCTGCCAATTTTCTGGGACTCCTGCAGTAATTGATCACCTCTGGCCAGTATTTCTGATGGGCATTCAGCTTGGAGTAAAATAAAACAACATCTCGAGCCATATCATGCACAAGACCACAGGGTATCACATGAGAAGTCAACCAGTCCCTGTCCCAGTCCACCATCCCACCCTGCCTGACGTCCTCTCCCATAGTTGTTCCGCCAAAAAAAAGACCATCAGCAGCAGCCTGAATGACCACTGTCCAGTGGCACTTACTTCTGTCATCATGAAGTGCTTTGAAAAACTGGTCCAGACTCATGTAATCGCAAGCCTCCCACCCATGTTACAGATACCAGTATGCTTGCAGAACTAACAAGTCCAGAGGGTGCCATAGTCACAACTCTCCACATTACCTTCACTTGCCTTGAGAAGCAGGAGAGCTATGCTAGGCTGCTCTTTGTGAATTTTAGTTCAGCATTCAACACCATTCTCCCTCACAGACTGGTGTCCAAGCTGACAAACCTAGGACTGTCTCAATCTATCTGCCTCTGGATAATGGACTTCCTGTTTGATAACTCCCAGAGGGTGAGAGTAGGTCCCCCACATCTCCTCAGCCTCAACACTGGCTCCCCACAGGGCTGTGTGCTGAGCCCCCTACCTCCCTACTCTTCACTCTCTACACTTATGACTGCACCCCACCCACTCCAGTAATGGCATCATCAAATTTGTGAATGACACTACCATAGTGGGACTCATTTCTTGGGCGAATGAGTCTGATTATCGGGACAATGTAGAGCAGCTGTCTGGTGGTGCAGAGATAACAACCTGGTCCTCAACACCACCAAAATCAAGGAAGTGATCATAGACTTCAGGAAAAAGAAAACTGACATTCAGCCTATTCTCATCAGCGGGGAATGTGTGGAGAGGATCTCATACGTCCAGTTCCTGAGGATGACCTGACCTGGAACACTAACCTCACACAAGTGATAAAGAAGGCACAACAGTGACTTTACTTCCTGAGGATCCTTTGGAAGAGCCACCTCACTAAAAACTGCTTGTGTCCTCCTACCGTTGCTCCATAGAGAGCATACTTGCATACTGCGTCAGTGTGTGGTTTTGCCAGCTGCATAGCTGCAGAGAGGAAAGTGCTCCAGAGGGTCATCACCACTGCCCAGATCATCATCGGATGCCTTCTGTCCTCTGGAAGAGCCTTACAGTTCCTGCTGCCTCAAAAGACCCCAGGGTATATTAAAATATCCAGCCCACCCCAGACATTCTCTGAACTGCTGTCCTTGGGCAGACAGTGCAGGTCAATTAAGAGATGGGCAAATGGACTCCTTGCACATGACGTCATGCATCATGTGATAATTTCATCTGGGAGTCAAACAGACACTGTCTTTCATGTAAGCAAGATATTTTATTGAACTTAACCTGTCTTCAGTGTGGTTCATTTTTGCTCTGTTTTTGGTTGCTCAAATCATGAAAATAAAGAAATAGATAAAAGGTATTACCGCCTACCTGCCATCAACAAAACTGTTAACAAAGAGAAGCAAATGCTTCAAAAACAACAAATGCGTGGTTAAAGAGATGACAAGAGGCACTAAGCCTGAAAACTCCAGAGAAATTTGTGATTGAATTTAAAATGTATTTTAAAAAAGTAGAAAGTCGGAAGTGAGTATGGAAGAGTTTGCTTAAGAATCTAATTTTATTTTTTCTGCTCGCATTTGAGTTAGCTTCTTCATGAAAGTGTCTGATTTAACAATAATAAGTATCAATGTATACATTATGGAGTGCAGATAGCTCTGTAACTAGATGTCCTTGGGGTTGTTGAGACATGGAGGGCCAGAAATACCATCTAGCCCACAGTTCAGGTAGGCGTCCTCTGAGAGTCAATACTTTGGCTTTTGCAACATTCTGTTCCCAAAAGCTGATGTCGGGAAAAAATGTCTTTACACAAAGGTGGTTTTCTTGCTTTTGGAGTTCATTTAACTGTTCTTGCATGTCGGGACTCTTTGGGGGGGGAAAGAAAGTATGATCCAACATGTAGCTAATGCTAGGCCACAAATCTACAGTCACTCCAGTTGTTTCGAGGAATTTTGTATGGATCATACCAACAAATAAACTCTAATTTCCATGTATATATCAATCATTTGCTTTTTTCTGACCAAGATTATCCAAGTAATCTGGTGGTAGAGCTTTTTAGCTGTAGTGTTCTTTGGACAACAGCAACAGATGCCAGACATCTTCGCTTAGCTTTAGCATGCGAACAGTATGTAAACAAAATTTGCTTGTCCCCCAGGTATAGGGTAGCGACGGTTGCTAACTTAAATGTGACATCAGTGCAAGGGGGACATCTATAGACTGAAAAGCAGCTTCTACCCAAGAGCCAGAACTGTACTACATGCTTCTTGTTTTAAAGGGACTGTGCAATGCAGGGAGTATGAAGGTCTTATTTTTGTGTATGTCTTTTTAAAGTTTGAGTTCTTATCTAATATAAGCAGATATTGCACTGGTTGGTAGGATGGCATCCAATTTTATTGTACAATGTGCAATGACATATTTATTCATATTCAAAAGTGGAGAGCTCAGTCTCATGATTCCTCCTTCCACAAACACTCGCTACATTAGTTCACTACCCATCATCATGCTCCTAGGATATGTTGCACGGTCACGGTTACCTACTTTTACATTTTGAATTGAGAGGGATTTCTTTCACAGCTACCCTAACTTGCAAAAGAACTGGTAGATGTTTCACTGAAAGTCTCATCTCATTATCTCTAGCCACTTTATCCTGTTCTACAGGGTCACAGGCAAGCTGGAGCCTATCCCAGCTGACT
>JAPEKO010000710.1:0-10699 GCA_027576075.1 Cathorops hypophthalmus
AGTTTATCTTTTCATGTTTGTGTTGGTACTGTCTTTTACTTTTGTATATAGTTTTTTTCACTTTTGGGGGTCATTGGTTGAATAAAAACCTTCATTTTTTCAACCTTTAATTTTTGTCACTGCGTTTGCTTAATTTCTCCTGGCCACGAGGCTACCCTACAACATATGGTGTCAGAAGTGGGATGCCAGTGTCCCGTGGAGAAATTGCAGTGACGTTTTTTGGTTAGCATATCCTTTTTTTTTTTCTTGAGTTTTTTTTTTTTACCACCATGGATGAGGAGTTGGAGAAAAGACTTGCTGCTGAGCAGTTGTTAGAGTGGCTGGAGCTCGAAGATGAGTGGGAGGAGGCTACCCCTCTCCTGGTGGAAGCCCTGGAGGATCATTTTCCTGTACAGTGGGCCGAATGGCTGCAGCATTACCCGGCTACAACTTCGCTGGAGATGTTCTTCTGCACCCAGCGCTTCCTGCTTGATCAACTAGGCAGAGGGATTCAGCCAGGGAAGGAGCTGTGTCTGTGTTGCCCGGAGAGTCGTAAGGAGTCCTGCTGCTTCCACTGCTCCATGAACGACCACCATTCTACTATCTGCCCTGATGGTCCTGAGCGATGGTGTGGCCATTGCAGGAAGTATGGCCATAGCCTGGCCATGTGTGTGCTCCACCAGCCATGGGCGCTGGAGAGCACAGAGGCCAGCACGACAGCGGCTTCGTCGTTGGGGCCTATGGAGGCTTGCGTTTTAGCAGAGCCTGAAAAAGCTTTGCCAACTGAGCCCCCTTCAGCGGTTGCTTGGCTGTATATACCTGGGGCTGAGTCTATAGAGCCCTGCACAGCAGTACCAGCATCAGTCCCTGATCTACGTCCAGCTGTAGAGCCAGTTTTGGCTGGTGCAGCATCAGAGCCTTCGGCATGTGGCTTAACAGTCGGGCCTACAGAGGCCCACACACACGTGAGTCCATTTTCTGAGTCACAGGCACGTTCGTGCCAGAGACATAAAAGGCGTCCGTCTCTTGCAAAGAGACATCACCAGCACAAAAAAACTCAACCTGTTACTGACTCTGTTGCGTCTGAAATTCCAGATTGCCTTCAAATACGTCCATGTGTGAGTGTAGGGCTATTGGGTGGACTGGTGATTCCACCTGAAGCGGCTTTTAAGCCAAATGTGTCTTACTGGGGGCGTTTGCTCCATTATGGTCCACAATGTGTCAGGTTTGTTTTTTGTGTTGCCTGTGTTCTTTGTGTGCATTTGGGGTGGTTTGGTTTTTATGCCTCTGATTGTGGGTCCACTGCATTGTGGGTTTCCTTTGTTTTTGTTTTGACCACCCATTGGTCTATGGTTCATTCTTTTTTTTTTGATTTGTGATAGTTTTTCTTGTGGGGTAAGCTAATCTGTGATATCTGCATGGTTAAACATTGCTTCACTTCCGTGTCTTCGGCGAGCCGGCACGCCTTGACATATGGGTGGGGGTGTGTGACGGTGTGAACCCCACCGCACTATTTCTTCATTTTCTATCGCTTATTTGTGTTTTTCTTGCCTTACATGTTTAAGAATTTCAGTGTCCTAGGTGCACATAGGTGCTGTGCTGTTTTTTTGTAACTTTTTGTTTTCTTGATTTTATTTGTATGTTTAAGTGTAGGCTTCATTTGATTTGTTTAGGTGGAATGCGCATGTGCCTTTAATGGGCTGACTTAATGAGGTGTCCTCAGTTGGCTGTATCAGCCTGATTGTCCTTAATTGGCTGTGTTAGCCCAATGATTAGTAGTGCCATATGATTGGCCAATGGTTTGAGTGTTTTGTCTATTTAAATCCCAGTGTTGGGAGAGTTGGGAGGCTCATTCATTTTGTGAAGCACATGTGTGCTGTAGGCCCCACCTGATGTGAGGTGTTGGGTACTTTTGGTGGCTATTTTAAGTCATATGTTTGGCTTTACCATTTTCTGTTTTTTGTGTTAGCTTACTTCTTGTATGTTTTGTTTTTCTTTTACCTTTTTGTATATAGTTTTTTCACTTTTGGTACTTCTGGGTTGAATAAAAACCTTCATTTTTCACCCCCTATTTTTTGTGTCACTGCGTTTGCTTAATTTCTCCTGGCCACGAGGCTACTCGGCAACAGGGAGGGAGGGTGTGATCATAGCGTCTGGGTTTAAAACTCTTTTGGACCGTTTTCTTGTTTCCCCACTTCCCTTTTTTGGTCATTACTTCCTGTCCTTGTTTATTTTATTGTGTGCTGATTTCTGAACACAGACATGAACTGTAAGCACGAATCTGAAACCAAAGCTCAAATAAATAAACAAACAAACAAGAAATAAATCTCCACATGGCAGTGCCGCGTTCTCACCGTTCCAGCAGATCCATTACTGAGAGTCCTCTTTAATACGAGAGCTTTAATCATTCAATTATCTTTAATAATCTCACCTCGGGTAAAAGCCCGACCCGACTGCATTTCCACGTGGGTCAGATGAGAAGACACCAAAACACAACTCCAACCGTGTCTGGAAAGACGTGTTAATCAGTCACGCGTTCCAGGACGCGCTCGATGGAGCTCCAGGGTGTTAAGTGTGATAAAGTGCTCAGTAAAAGCCTTCGTAAGCGTCGCGCTCCTGCATTCGTCTGTTTATTATTTCACCTCCATTTTCCAAGCTGGAAGCAATCATCACTTTCATTACAACCATTAAAACAGCGCTGATTCTATTGTCTTAATTTAATAAGCTCGTTAATGTGCTCCGAAATATGGAGCATTTTAAACTGGAGCTGAAAAACGTTCCAACTCCAATCAAACCAACACCGAGAGAGAGAGAGAGAGAGAGAGAGAATCAGGAAGACAGAGAACTGATGAATTGACACAGAAGAGAAAAAGATGAGCATGAAGATAACGGACTTCAGCACGGCTTTGCTGCTCCTCAGACGTTCGGTGAAGGTTTAGTGTTTCACAGCGAGATTTTTCGCCCGTTTCCTCCGGTGAAGACGTCGAGAAGAATCTTCCTCAGGAGAGGATCAGGGTAAAGCAGAAAGACAGGACGGGTCAGTGAGCAGCGCAGGTCTGGAGTAAAGCAGCACTGAAAAACACCCTCACGCCCCAACATCCACCTCAGGGGCACGCGGGAATAATCCTCTCACCGCTCGTGCTCCACGCCATGCTGTCTGAAAAACATCTATTCCAGTCAGGACAGTTTGATTTAACCTTCTGCCTTCAAACCTGATTAACATCTCAGCATCGCTTAACCTACATACAGCTGAGTGCAAAAGTTTGCACACCCTTAGAACAAAACAAATCTTCCCTCATTATCACAAGCAACAAACATCGTGCCGTGTTACAGGAACTCTACACCGTGTGCTGCTACAGAAAAATAATCAACACTTTATTAATATAATTAACACATTCTGAAAATAATCAGTGCAAGGAGTTATTGTTATCACCCCATTATCACCACGTTTAATTCCTCTAATATCGCAATCAATTTGATGTGTAGTTAATTTTTAATTATTAAAAAATAACAAGTCACATTTTTATCTGCTGACAGTTATCATGCTTGTTATCCCGAGGAGGAGGAGGAGGAGGAGGAAGATGATGATGATGAGGAGGATTCTTCTTCAAAGTTATTTTGTGCAGTTAATTCAGCTCACAGCAGCGATAAACAGTCAGTTGTTCTCCATTTTTCTCTCCCTTGAAGTTAATAAGACTTGGCATGATTTGTTCCTGAGGAACCACAAAGCAGCGTAAACTCCTCTGGAACGTTTTTGTGAGGTTGGAGGAAACTGGAGAACCCGGAGGAAACCCACTCAGACACATATACAAGTCCAGAAAGCCGAGATGAGGATGGAACAGAACCCTGGAGCTGCTACTTCTGCACACAGCTGTGTTTTCCCCTCACTCACGCCGTGCCGGTTCTCAGTGACGGACTGAGAGATGTTTAGAGATCAAAACTCCAGATATTTCAGCTTTCCAGATATTAAAGCCGAGCTCCAGTCTCACTGCTCAGTGTGAGTGACGGCGGACACGCCGAGACCTGGCGGTGATGGACGCCGTGACGTCTCGACACAGAGCCGTGAGGTCCTGACGGAGTGCTTTAGATGATGTTGTGTTTGCAGGAATGAAATGGAAAAGGAGAAGCTTTTTTCATTCTTTTGTTGGAGACGGGAGAATGACCTTTCTGATATGAACATGATGCAACGTGGGGTGGATCTCTCAGTCTCACAGTTAGCGTCCTGATTAGATCTTGATTATTGTGTCCTCTCAGTGTCCCTTTATCAGCAACGTTACGGCTGTTATCTAATCTTGGCGTAGCCGTGCAATCAAACCGGTGTCGAGTTGCAGACTGTGGCTGTGTTCAGGTCTCATTTCATTCATCCTGGATCTGGATTGGAGATTTTTTTTTAAGGATTAAAATCTTTCTGCTCCATCATGTGTTTACGAGACAAATGAATTGACTACATTCCATCAACTTCCTGTTTGGTTCCTTGTTTTCTCACTTGTAGAACATGTGTCACATCACAAATCATGACAGTATGTACTGAAGGGGATCAGTTTCTATGGAGAAGGTTTCATGTTGGAGAGAAAAGCAGTGATACCGAGGGGAAGTGAAACACACGGCACGCGACGCGAGGGCGACATGCTGATCTTAGGGCTGTAATGGGACTGAGATTGCTTTTCAGTTTGACACAGTTTTAATTATTTAAAAAATAGCAATCTACCATTTTCCTAAAAACTCAGAAAAAATAATTTCCATCATTCAGTTTTTATGAAAAAACACACACACACACACACACACATTCTTCTGTCTTCTCATAATACTTCTGCATGACTCGTGTCGTAATCGTCCTCTCAGCTCACCTCAACTTCCACAACCCTCTGCTTCGGTCACGTTAGTGCGCTCGAGCTGAAGCACACCGACACGGCAGGAAAACCGCAGGACGTCCAACGTGACGATGAAAGGTATTGGCAGCTCAGTATGACAAGAAGGTGAGGAAGGATGGCAGCCAGCAGGGGGCGATGTGGGGCGCTAAGAGAGCAGGGCGAGGAGGATTCTCACCTTAACGCTGCAGTGCAAACAATTCATGAAAAAAAAATGTAATGGTGACTGATTAAAAAAAAGACACTCCGTGGAAACACAAAGAGGATCAGATAACGATAACGAGGTATCTAAAGTTATCCAGCTAACCCGCGAGCATCAACCTCAGAGCCATCAGCAGGATTTTAGCGAGTGAGCAGTATCCAGCGAGTGCACTCCCTTCACTCTGGTGAACATCACAAATTATGACACAATGATGCGTTTTTCTCAACATGGCAGAACCTGTGGAACCCGATCATGGGCAGCGTCGGGTGATATTTCAGTCAAACAGAATCCAATCTCCAGCTAGAGGAAGATCAGACTCCAGAGGAACATCAGCACTCAGAAATGTATTTTATAAATCACAACACGTTCATCTCATCTAAAACCTCCATGCTCATCTCCCTCGTGTGCTCTGTTTTGGTCTCCTTGAACATCCTCAAAGAGCCCGAGAACAACGCTCGATCATCAGAGTGCTAATGATCCAAAACTGAATCAGTTTCTGACCTCTGCTCTGCATCATTCCGTCTCTGGGTCATAAAGAAGCCAGACGAGATCCGCTGAGTCGGACTGGGACGCAGCCACGCGTTAGAGATGACGGGCTTGACTGAGTCACTCATGAGCTCGTTCTCCGGCGCAGATGTTCTTCACTGCACACAGCTGTTCTTCTGATACAACAAAACCAAAACACATGTCCTGCTGGGTACCGACGTGGTGCGAGAACCAGGTCAGGATCCATATTTGGCACGTTACATAGTTCTAATTTAAAATGTCATTATTATTTTAAATAATAATGGGCTGGTTAAGGTTCTGTGGTTCATTCAGTACTCAAAGAACCGAGAGCAAAGACACTTATATTCATTAATTATCTTGATCTGTCCTCATTCATGGCTTTACGATGGCGTTGGTGCACACTGTGGTCCTCATAACTGACTCCTTCATCTCTCTTTGGCCTTGTTCGTACATCGCTACATTAATTAAGGCTCATCCAAGTTCTTGGAAATCTTCAGATCGAGCAAGTAAAAGATAAAGACGTCTGTAATTCCTGAACACCTCAGGAACTGTGTGAACACATTACCACGCCATCGTACTGCAGACAAGAACACGACGCACTGCAGAACCTGGCCGTCCACACGTTCCATCACCACTGCATGATTAATCTACTTTACTGATCCAACTCACTTTCATGAACAACCACCGGTCTGGGTCAACCCACAGGGTCATGAGGTCAACATTCATTTCTCCACATTTCACCATTTCATCATGGGATTGAGAAATGGAGAGAAAAAAAAAATCACTCCACATGTCTGACGTGGCTTTTTTTAGGACATAAAAATGGAGAGACATGGAATCGATGTCTCGTTTGAGTTTGGCTCATTAACACTCAGGAGGGGATGGATCGATCCGTCATGTCTGAGATGTGATCAACGAATACACAGGAGGATGAAATCCTGACCAGTTTCTTTTCAAGCTTCACGAAAATGCCGGACATTTGCAACCAATCATGGTGAATGAACACTGTTCCGGTTTCATCTTATCCCAGGCTGATTTCGGGGATCTGCGCCACTCCACCATCAGCTTGGTGACAAAATGGCTTCCAACATGGCGTCTCTCAGGGAGTCTGAGTGAGGAGGTTTTCAGCCTGTGAGCTATGAGACACTGTAATATCTTCCAGCATGTTTGATGATGTTGGTGATGAAGTGTGTTGCGCGAACACATCTGCAACATGAAGCGAGAACCGAGAATCCAAAAGTAAACTCTCGCATGATGAGCTGGGTTCACTGGTGTGGGAGAGCGAGGGCAAAATGTAAACACAGGAATGCCTTTGGGCAACTCTACACAAATGCCAACCTTCCCATGGAAAAAAAAAAAAGTCGTGAGCACAGGAACAAAACTCTGTTTAAAACGTTCACGCACACTTTATATTCGTGTTTCACTCTACTCTGCTGAAATGATGGAGAAAATCTCCTTGTTTATCCATCAGATTTACAGAATAGTGACGGGTTCAGGCACATCACATCCATCACACTGGGGATTTTCTTCACAAAACAAGGAATATTTTCAAATCCATACTGTGTGTTCGTTCACGTCTCTTTCACGGTCTCCATCTGGCGCGTGTTGTCTTCAACATCACTTTGTTTGATGTTAGAAAATTCACCGTGACTCGTCGACACTGTACTCAGGAGGGTAAACGATCTCGCATGCAAACCCACTTACTGATCCGGATCTCATGGTCTCTGCTTTCAGACATTTTGTGAGCACAAAGGTCACATCCCTAACGCTGGAAGTGTCTTTCTGGAAGAAATCATTGCCGTGTCAAACCCAAATGGCCTAAGACCAGACAAAATACACACAAGATGATATCCAGAGACTGGAGAAATTCATCCATGCTCATTTCTGAGACTTTCCAAGGACCGGTCCAATTCTGTCATAAATTCTTGCTTGTTGTTATGATTTAAGATTCAACAAAGTTTATCTTGATAAGATGAATTTACCGACATTTCATAGAAATATTCGTGACGTTTTAGTGACTCGGTTAATGATCTGAACAGTCTTGGGTCAGTAAAAATAAATCTGCATTTCACGAGGTTTTACACTTCAGCAAATCCCACGACAGTGTGACCATCTGTCCAGGTACGAGAGTCATCCAGGAATCCAGGCTGCACGAGGGACGAGGAGTTAGAGGTCCAACACTGAAAGGAACATTCAGTGTCATCTGATATTCACATGAACATATTAACATGATGAGATTTCCATTTTATTCTGCCTACTCATCCGGGTCAAGCCCTGGGAAAGAGGAGCTTCTGGTGGATCAGGTCTCTGAGGAACATCATACACGTTCTCCTTCCTCTCATTCTTAATTCTGTCATGTAGGAAGATTTAAACTTCACTGATTTCAAGCGTTACCACATGTAGAGTTTATTAAACTGGATATGAATTAATTTATTCAGAAATCATTCACAGAGACATTTACACAAGAACTGTGGCATTTGTTTCGCTCATGAGTTTGTTTAAAATTTAATTTCAGGAAACATTAAAGTACATCCATCCATCTATCCACGCATCCACCAAACCATCCATCCATCTATTTATCCACCTACCTACCAACCCATACATCCACCCACCCAGCTACTCATTCATCCATCCAGCTACCCTCCAATCCATCCACCCGTCTCCATTCATCCATCCAGCTACCCTCCAATCCATCCATCCACCCACCCACCCATCTCCATTCATCCACCCAGCTACCCCCAATCAATCCATCCATCCATCCATCCACCCAGCTACCCATCAATCCACATACCCACCAATCCATCCATCCATCCACCCATCCATCCATCCATCCAACCAACCATCCACACACTCTTCAATCCATCAATCCATCCACTAAACCATCCATCCACCGACCAATCCATCCATCCATCCATCCATCTACCCATCCACTAAACCATCCATCCACCGACCAATCCATCCATCCATCCAGCTACCCATCCACTAAATCATCCATCCGTCCACGTACCGACACACCAATTCATCCATCCAAGTTGAGTTCCTGTGATTTTTATATACTTTATACATGCACAAGTTTAAATCACTAATCATCTTAAGGCAATGAAGATGAGCTGTTCATTTAGGACAATAGTAATGGCACCCTCTAAAAGGAGGAAGTTAGAATGCCACACTTAGGAGGCACTTTTTCACCATTTAGACACCGTTTTATTTTATTTCGGTTCTCTTTGTCTTTTTGGAGTTTTGGGGGTGTGGCTAAATGTAAATAAGCAGTGCCATGAATGTGTTTGTTAATTTATGGCTGTTAGTTTGGCATTTACCAACATACATTTGCACAGGTCTTTATTAAAAAAGATTGATAAACAGTGCCTGAGATCTGAACACGGTGTTTCCTGGTTTGTGATTCTTCAGATTATTTTGTGAAAGTGGCAGAAATCAGGGTCCGCCGTTACGCAGGAGCATGTCGAATAACATCGAAAGCATGAGATAACATTTGAATATTGAAATTACTCTCAAAATTAATCTCCATGGAATTTGGCTGAAAATCGATTGTGAAGTTCAGGTTGAATGTGAAGGACATTCCGTCTGATCATCGAACAAGTTTATTTTTGTGTCATCCTTTCTGTTTGCATCTTTATTTATTGTGTTCACTGAAGTCCGTGTCTGCAGCTCTGTCCTCCAGCATGGACGCTCGTTCCTTCATTTCCGTGGAGGAGAAGGTCTCAGTGCTGCACATGGTGTCAACTACAGTATCTATTGATTTGCATAATCAAACACAAACACAGAGCTAATCAAACACAATGAGGCGTGAACGCAAAGCTGCCGCATCAATAATACAAATGAATGCTTTCCAATCACTAAATGGACATAAACAAACTCAGCAATTGTGTGTGTCACATCAAAAAAATAAAACATTTTATATGATTAATTTCATCTGAAATATAGAGAGGGAGGTGTGTGTGTGTGTGTGTGTTCCTGTTTGATTAAGTGATTGTTAGCACCAGACGGAATCTTATAACTGAATATCCTCTGGATCTAAACGTTTATCCATAACGGTGTGAAGTCTGAAGCTCTGGAATGACCTGTGTCGCTTACGGAGGTAAATCTCGCAATCAATCAATCAATCAATCAATCAATCAATCAATCAATCAATCAATCAATCAATCCATCCATCCATCCATCAATTGGTGTTACAGAGTGAAGCACAAACACAAATATCTGATCCAACCGTCTGAAAGTCTGCAGGGTTTCAATCAAATAAAATTTCATCCTGAAACAAAATTCCAGGCTTGGAAGCACACACGGGATTCAATTTTACCGCAGGCGATATTAGAAAGTAAATCTGAGTAAATACATTTAAAAATGAGACAAAAACACAGACATTACAAATGGAAACAGCTTGCTGCATAATGCGGAATCTTCTGGAACTCCTCCCAGAAAGAAAAAGAACAAATTATAGAGACAGATGCTGCTGTTTGCTATCCGATAGCATCGAGGGAAACATGCACATCTCGCCGGAGAACGTTCCTCTCTCTCTCTCTCTCGCTCGCCCTTCCTCTCTCACTCTCCTTCACTCTCACTACCTCATTTGCCTGGGAAATTTTCCAAAAGGAAACATGATGAAGTGTATCTCACTGCCTTAAAACAACACTGAACGGAATTACAGCGTGCACCCTCACTGAGAGAGGAGGTGAATAAACTCCTCCTGTGATCGGTCATCATGCTGAGCGACCGGAGCTTTGTGCCTTCGCAAATATAATGCTTGTGTGCAAAACTTTATGGAGTCAAAATGGAGTTGGCATCACCATTTCAGATCCCTCCCTTCTCCTAAATGGGGCGTGTCGGGACGCCATCATGAACATCAGTGAAGGCTGAGATGGGACTGAGGAGCAGGAGTGAAATATTACTGCATTCACTGCAGTGAGTCACTGCGCTACAGCTCTCACAGCTCACCGAGATCGAATGTTGCAGCGACACACTGACACCACACGCCTTCATCCACTCGTGTTCTATCGAGAACCAACCGCTTTTACACTGCACGATTTCAGCGGCACTTTAAGATTATAAAGGACCGTGTGACGGTGTGTGTCTCCGTGTCAGATTATACACTGAAGATCCTCTAACGATAGACCTGCCGTTAAACACC
>JAPEKO010000995.1:0-10633 GCA_027576075.1 Cathorops hypophthalmus
TCATCTTATAATGAATTAATTGGTGTGCTAAACATTTTGATGTTAATGGTAAATTGGACCATATCTCATCCCAGTCAGGCTGGACACCCACCGATCTCAGCTCCCTATCCCATATTGACATAATAGAAAGTGTCTTCATAGAGTTCGCTATTAGAAGATTGTACAGTTTTGTGACCAAGCCACGAGAACTGCCACTGGAGTGAACATGAATAGATAGGGGGTGTGAACACAGTGCGCACCAGGATACTCCATAAACCCTCATCGCAGATCTGAGCTGGAGATATAGGAAATAAGATGAGCCTGGGAGTGTATACTGATGTTGAAGATCTTGGAATGTGTGCAAGGTGCCATCATCGTAAACGTCACTAAGTACATGGATGCCTTTAGATGACCATATGGGAGAAGTAAAGGGTCACCCGCCTGATGTTAATCCAGGGTTGTTCCATAAGGGGGAGGACAAAGTGAATTTGAATGGGCTGCCCAGTATCTTTTCAGCATTATGCCAAGCTCTTAGAGTAGTGGAAAGAATAGTACTGTATCTCAGTGTATTTTTCCATCCTATCTGTAAGAAAGGTATATCTGCAAGTTGGTTGGGATACATCAGCCTAGCTTCTATTGATCGCCATGAGACCTGTGATCCTTGATCCATTCAGATACGTATAGATCGGATCTGGAAGGCAAGAAAATAAAGTTTTAAATCAGGGATGGCGAGTCCACCCTCTTCCTTAGGTCGCTGTAGGGTAGAAAGACGGATCCTAGCCTGTTTGTCAGCACAGATGAACTTAGACAATCGTGAGTGTGCATTCTCAAAAAAAATTTAGAGGTGGTTGCACAGGTAGCATAAAGAATAAGAAATTGAAACGAGGTAGAAGGTTCATTTTAAGAATGGTAACTTGAGCTTGCATAGAAATTTTTAAAGAGCTCCATCTTTGAAGATCTGCAGTTATTTTTTGCATGAGCTCAGAGTAGTTATCTCATAGGATGGTTGACAGGGAGCCGCTAATTTTAATTCCTAGGTAAACCAAGGAAGTCACAATTGGAATAAATAAAGGTAGTGAGAGCTTGTCTTTTTTTGACCAATTGGCATTAGTGCACCAGTTTATCTTGTAACCAGACAGGTTGTGAAATTTATCAAATAACTGTAGTACATGGGGGACTGTTTGATTAATATTTGACAGATAAAGCAGGATGTCATCCGCATACAGTGAAATATGAGAGGTGTCTAATAATGTGACTGGGGAAATAGACTGGCTTTGTCTGACAGTCTGTGCAAGGGGTTCTAAGGAGAGAGCAAAAAGTAGGGGGGAGAAGGGACATCCCTGCCTCGTACCTCGCTGCAGTTCAAAAGGGGGAGATTTGCAAAAACCAGTTAGCACTGAGGCAGTGGGAGAGCAGTAAAGAGCTTTAACCATCCCAATAAAAGTTGACCCAAACCCATAGTGCTCCAAAAGTAACCACAGGTATTCCCATTCAAGGCGGTCAAATGCCTTTTCTGCGTCGAGTGAGAACACAGCAGTGGAGTCGTGCGAAGCATCAACTAGATTAATTATATGGAGTAACCTTCTTAAGTTATCTGATGCCATCTTCCCTTTGATAAAACCTGTTTGGTCATAGTGAACATGTTTGGTAATAAGGGGTTCTATTCTCGCAACCAGTGCCTTTGCAAGGATTTTAACATCAGCACATATCAATGAGATGGGTCTAAAGCTGGAGCAATCCAGAGGGTCTTTGTTTTTTTTCAACAGTAATGAAATAATAGTTACTTCCTTGTCCCTATGGTAAGATCCTTCTTTCATAGCAAATTTAATAGAATCAAGTATCAATGGGCCAACAATCTCCTAAATGACAAGATCTAATTCCGGTGGAATTCCATCTACGCCTGGAGACTTCCCCCTCTGAAGTGATTTTGCTGCCTCATGTAACTCAAGTAATGTGATTGGTTCATCTAGACATGCTCTATCTGAATCATTTAATTTAGGTAGGTGAAGATTATTTAAGAAAGTCTTGCACAACATTTTGTCCAACTTGACCTCTGATGAGTATAATTTGGCATAGAATGACTTAAATGTATGGCTGATGGCTTTAGGATCTGTAAGTATTTTGCCCTCTGCAGTTCGAATTACATCAATGCACGATTTGGATTCATTTTCTTTTAGTCTTAGAGCAAGCAGGTGACTGGGCATATCCCCCTGATAATAATATTTGTGTCTAGTCCTATGTACAATAAAAGATGCTTTGGATATAGACAGTCTGTTATACTCACCATGTAAGGTGGAGAGAGAAAGGTCTTTATCCTCACTGAATTGTTCAGACTGCTGTTTTTCCAGTGCTTTAATTTTAGATTCCAATTGTGACATCCTTTTAACACTCTGTGATTTCAGTTTGGAAGAGAATGCAATACAAAAACCTCTCAGAAAACATTTCGTGGTCTCCCACAGAACTTGTGGACTGGAGCACTCGGTCTTATTTAAGCTAATAAATTCTAGTAATTGTGTTTGAAAGGTGTCAATAAATTTTGTATTGTGCAGTAAAGAGTCATTAAAGCGCCATCTGCGGAATTTTGGCAGTGACAATGATGGCTTAATATGATATTGGAGTATATTGGAGTGGAGAGGGGTCAGATATCAATCTGGGCAATATATCTGCTTCACATATCTGATCAAGCAGACTAGAGTTACTGAGTATATAATCAATTCTGGACCATGACTTATGACGCGATGAATAGAAAGTATAGGCTTTAGTATTATCATTTCTAACTTGCCAAGCATCCACCAGGTTTAACTCAGTGATAAACCTATTAAGGGCGACAGTGGAGGGAGGAAAATAATTAGAAGCTGGCAACCTATCCAACAAAGGATTGACCATTGCATTAAAATCCCCACCTATAAACCGATTGCAAGCTTGAAAAGAGAGCAGCGAATTTGATATACCACTAAAAGTCAGCATCAAAGTAGTTCAGAGAGTAGACTGATGCGAAAAGAACCTTCATACGGCTGACGCTAACGACTGCGTAAGCAAACCAGCCACTTGTGTCCTTCCCAGTTAAATGCACTGTTATCTAGGTGGAGCTTTTGACGAATATTACAACTCCCTTGGACTTATTACTTGCACACGAACAGGCTATAACTTTAAATTGCCTATTCTGAAAGCGATGAACATCCTCTTCTTTTAAATGGGATTCTTGAATTAACGCGACGTCTGCATTCTTATGGTGTAAAAATTGAAGACACCTTGCTCGCTTGATTGGACTGTTCAGGCCGTGCACATTCCAGCTAATTGCGTTAAGATCAACCATCACAAAGTTTTTTTTTTTTATATATAATATCTCAAAGTGTCAGCTCACGCAATGCCAAATAACCAGGCACCTCGAAGCCAGAAAAATCCACATCACTAATTAATAAAGTCCATGATGTCCTGCACATTAAACTAAATAAATGTTTGTGATCTGCCGTAAAACAAAAAAATGCAGCAAACAAGAAAACTATATACATGAAGTGAGGAAACCGCAAGGGTTAGAGCCCTTTGGTTTGGTAGAAATAGGGAATAGCAAGAGATGTGACTCTCATCTAACAATGTGCTATCCACCTGGAACTCGCAGTTAGGTGAACAGTAAGCAAACAATTTTATATCAAAGTAGATTTAGAATAATGGCCTGAAATGAGATATGGTGGAATGAAAGTTCAAAATATAAAACGTTGTAAAGTTGACAAAGCAAGAGGCCCATGTGTAATTGTCCCATGGGCAAACTTGGCCCATTTCGCTAATCCAATAACTGTGGCATTAGCATACATGAGTGTCCATTTCAGTCAAGGTAGGTGCAAAGAAAGTTCGTTTAGGAGGAGCGATCTTGCGGCTTTTGGTCGTGGAGATGTAATATCCATGTTGTCCTTCAGTGGAGGGCTATCATCCAGGTGTAGAGGGTCAGGCAGGACGTCTGCAGATTGTGATGCTGGTCGAAGGGATTGTAGGAACCTCTCGACCTCCTCTGGGGACTTGAATTCTAGCTCTCGGCGGCCGGAGGTTACATTAAGGATGGCTGGGAAGCACAGGAACGACTGTATTCCTTGGGAATT
The DNA here is from genome assembly GCA_027576075.1 of Cathorops hypophthalmus. Taxonomy (NCBI): domain Eukaryota; kingdom Metazoa; phylum Chordata; class Actinopteri; order Siluriformes; family Ariidae; genus Cathorops; species Cathorops hypophthalmus. The sequence continues at coordinate 4,074 of JAPEKO010000995.1, forward strand.
TAGTTTCTTTTTAACGTCGGGAATGCCTTCCTTTTCTTTGTGGTCTCCAGGCTGTAGTCAGGGTAGAAGCTGATTCTGTCCTTGCCGTGTTGAAGGGATTCAGCGGCTCTAGCAGCTTTTAGAATTAGCTGCCTGTCCTGGTAATTCAACAGCTTGAAAATTAGCGTGCAAGGTCTGTTGCTTCTGCCTGTGCGAGAGTAGATACGGTGGGGGCTCTCTGTGCTGATGGGCAATTCAGCCAGTGATGGAAGCCATTTTGGAATGTTAGACTCTAGGAATGAAACAGCATCTCCTTCAGCTCCCTCTTTTAGACCAACCAGGCGGAGATTGGATCGGCGACTTCAGTCCTCCATGTCAACGATCTTGGAGGATATCTCAGCTATTGTTGCTTGTAGACCACACACTGTTGATTTGTTGGAACGAGCTGAGGCTTGAACATTGTCACATCTAGACTCCAGTCGTTTTATGGATTGTTCATGTTGATCCATCTGGCAGCCAATGGAGGAGATTTTGTCACTAGTTGTCTCAAGTTGAAGTTTCAGTTCATTTATCTGCGGTGTCAATATACCCTCTATAGCTTCTCCAGTGGATGTATTGACTAGCTCTTGAAGCTCTAGCCTTTGCTCGCTAAGAGCTAGCTTAGCTGCCGCCAAGACCGCCCTGTCTAGCTTCTCCTTCGACATTAGTGGGATTTCTTCGAACTTCTTTTTAGTTGGTGAACGGTCTTCATCCCGCAAGTGAATTAATTTTGTCTGCCTTGACATGACAGACAACCTGGCACTATATTTATTTTATTTAAAGGTTTACTTATCAGGGACAATGCACATTAATAAAACATTTAAACAAATGCAAATATGCCAGAATTAGCCAAAAGTCTATTTTGCATCTGCTGTCCCTGGATTGATGTTAAAATAGTCACAAAAAATTAAGATATAATCAAATAAAACATTTCCAAATAAGAAGGCTAAATCTGAATAAAGATTAAAAGGTAAAAGACTAAGCTAAAATACATACACACACAAGCTAGCATAAACTCGACAACAAACAATTACTACAAATGAAAACAGGAACAACATTAAGCAGCAACAGCAAACATCAACATTTATAACACAAGACACAACAAACTAACAAGCCATAAACAAGCAGGACATAGACACCAAACACATAATAAAAAGCCATGCACAAAAAGCGACAGTAATACTAGACAAACTGATAAGACAACATGATGGATGGCATCAGAAAAACATTGACAGGCAAGGCAGCAAACATGGAGGAAAATTAAGCACTAAAATTTAATGTTGACAGCCTTGACGACTAATTAACCACTTGTTTAGAAAAAAATTAAAAGAAGCATAATTTGATTGATTTCTGATGTCGATTGGAATGGAGTTCCACTCACGAACAGCCCTGATTGAAAATGCAGACTGGCTAAAAGCACTTTTTCTAAACTGGACCACACAGTCTCCTCTAGCTGCACTCCATGTAGATGTTGATACCACCTTTATAAACTGGGTCAGTACAGGAGGAGCGAGTCCATGAATGATTTTATACATTAGACATGAGTATGAATATTTAATGAGATTTTCCAGATGTAGCAATTTGTATTTCAGTAAAATATGGCAGTGATGATGGTCATTGGATTTCTTGTCCAGTACCTTAATAGTTATATATAAAGAAAGTAGTGGTTTGAGTGCAGTGTTGCTATCTTGAAACCAGGTTGTCAAACAATATGTTATATGGGAGCTCATTGAGTGCATGTATATTAGTGCAGCCTTAGTTGACATGCAACTGCGAACATGTCTAAAGTTTGCCTGATTAAATTTGATGCACTTAGAAACCTTTTTGATATGCTCTTTAAAGGTGAGGTTATTATCAATGACCACCCCATCACAGAATGGTTAAAGCAAAACTGCCTTCAACTGAATGTCTCTAAAACAGTCTGTATGTTTTTTTTAGTAAAACTAAAACACACTCTCTAGAGCCTGTTTTAGTTTTACTAAAAAAACATACACACTCTTTTAGAGATATTCAGTTGAAGGCAGTTTTGCTTTATTTAACCATTCTGTGATGCATTGCATTGAGTTGGTTAACTGATCAGCTACTTGGGTTACGCTGCTACCATGCATAAAAATTAGTGTTGTCTGCATACATTATGGTGTTTGAATTAGGGCACACAATTGGCAAATCATTCACATATAAAGAAAATAAAAGTGGACCTAAGCTAAGGAAATAGTATCGGACTGATAATTCTTTATGCGAACAAACTGAGACCTATTTGTTAAATATGACTGTATCCAGTTAATGGTGCCTGATGAAAAGTTAAACATGGAAAGTTTACCAAGAAGTACGCCATGATTGATGGTATCAAAGGCCTTCTTCAGATCTAGATATACAGCACCATCCACACCACCTTTATCTAGCATTAATTTAATTTTTTCAATGAAATAGCAATTGGCAGTTTCAGTGGAATGATTAGTGCGAAAGCCAAATTGGTTTGGATGCAAAAAGTAGGAGCTAGTGTTTAAATGATTTATAATTTGTTCAGCAACAATTTTTTCAACCACTTTGGAAACCACAGGCAAGACACTAATAGGTCTATAGTTGCTGATGCATTGTTGATCACCACCTTTAACTATGGGTTGAAACAGCAGCTAGTTTCCACACATCTGGGAAAGTTTCCTGAGCTATTGAAAGATGTACAATTTTTGTAATAGGGCATACTAAAGATGCAGAGAGCTCCTTAAGCATAACTGTGTTCATACCAATGACATCTATAGCTTTGGAAGACCGAAGAGATCCAATTACTCTCTGGACATCTGAATCTGTAATGGTTTCTAGATTGAAGGCTGGTTCAGTGTGTCTACTTTGGCTGGGTGTAATATGCGCAAGGGAAAAACACTTGATAATGTCAGCTACTGAATCAATGAAATGGTGATTAAGAGCCGCTGCTACTTCAGCTGGGTTGCTCAAAAGTGTTCCATTAGCATAGATTACAATTGAGTTGGTATTATTGAAATTTTGCCCCATTAGTTTTCTTAGTAGGTTCTAAATATTTTTTGTATTACCTCCTGCTTTTTCTATTATGTTCAGAAAATAGTTTGCCTTTGATGTCCTAAGCTCTTTGACAACCTTATTGTGAAGCATGTTAAAAGTATATCTGACACTGCTTAACTTGAACTTAAGAGCAATCTTTAGAGCCATGTCACGTCTTTTCATTAGGTTTAAAATAGCTGTGTTCATCCAAGGAATTATGTTATTTTTCCTACATCTTTGTTTACATGTAAAGTCACTAATTGTACTCTTTAGTTTTTGCATTAATGTTTGACTGTTGTTTTCCAAATAATTTCCCACCAGTATGGCCTACCAATCAATGCTCTGAACAGCCCTTTTAAATCCATCCTGCATGTTTTTAGGAATGACCAAAGATTCCCTTTCTTGAACAAATGCAGTAAAACGCTTTTTAGTTAGCTTCCTAGCTATCAGAATCAAGTTGTGATTTGATAGTCCAGTCAGCATGTTAAATGATTTATTGATTCGTTTTGGCCTATTGCTAAAAATAAGATCAATTTTTGTGCTAGTAGTTTTTGTAATTCTTGTGGGACCATTTACCAGCTGTGTAAGATCAAAACAATCTGTGATCTGTTTTAAGGATTTTCTTGAAGATTTCATTTCCCAATTGACATTAAAGTCACCCATGACAATCACCTCCTTATTAAAATTACACTCCTTTAACCTATTTTAAAAATGTTCATAGAAGCTATTATTGGAAGAAGGGGGGCGATATAATACAATAAGAGAAAAAGACATAGATGTGGATAAAGTCACATTAAGACCAATACACTCAAGTTCATTGCAAGACCACTGTATTTCATGACATTGAAAACGCTCTTTCACAAAGATTAAAACTCCACCACCCTTTGAGCCTACTCTGTCTTTTCTATAAATGTTATACCCAGAAACATGTAATATTGATGACGGTGAATTTTCATTAAGCCATGTCTCCGATAAACACAGAAAATCTAGGTTAGAGTCCAACAATAGCTGATGAATTTGATCACTTTTAGATTTAAAACTTCTAATATTTAAGTGTCCTCCTAAGATGCCCCTTGGCTTTAATTTTGGATCCCAGATGATTCTTGAGTGGTTGACAGTCTGAAATAAGTTCAATTTCCGGTTCTTTGAGATCGCTATATTTAGAACCTTATTTTTTTACAGTGTATGGCATATTGACTGGCATGGAGTTAGCAAAATTTCCAAACTTCATTTTTACAGCGTTTGCAGTTTGATCCAGTGACAGCTTAGATACAGTTTGTTGCGATAACAGAGTACATGGACCGCTTGATAATTCACAGGCCCTATCCATGTAAAGGGCATGTTGAATGGAACAATAATTACCTCTGTTCCTTGTGAAAGGAAAAAAAATCCACACCTGACCCCACAGCTTCAATGTTGGATGCGCCCGCGACCCGAATCTCCCCACCGCCACATCGCTGGTCGGCCGGCACAAGGCATCCACCACTCTGGTGGTCCCTCAGCGACTCACTTGGCGCACCCTCCAGGCACAACCCTGGATCCCGAGCAGGCAGCTCAAACTCAGGAGCATGCAAAACAGCTATCATGCATCTTTTGTCCCTGGCACAAGCCAGGCCTGTCTCCCCTCGCGGGCCAGGACACGGATGGACATCTCCAGACAGCAACAAACAGATTGTAACAAGCAGAGCGTTGCCCTTAGAGCCATGTTTCTTTGTCTGTCGGTGCATCTGAGGAAAGATGAAAGTCGATGCCAGGGTATGTTTGCCGAATCCGAAATTCGGTGTGGTGATATGGATTGTTTGTCTGCTTTTTGTTTGATCAATCCCATTACTGTCAGTGTAAAAGACTATATGTAGGTGAAAATTGTCATCCAGGTTCACTGACAGATTAATATCGGGCGGTTTTAGCAGGGTTAAAATTACTCCATACAATAAAAACGCCAGCACTGCACCTGTCCTGCCAGCACCTGTCCTGGCTGCATCTGCCATGATGATCAATTTTAATATCAATATAATAATAGACCAAGGTAAGGTCCAACTCTCTAATGCCACCTTCCTCTCCACCCACACTTCAGCAATTCACTGAATTTCAAATCAGTAAATTCCCAATGTAGGGGCACCGCATTGTTCATAATTCACAGCCAGCTATTAGGTGTTCAATTGAAATGATTGTTTCTGTCATGTCCTGCATTACCTGTTGAGTCATTGTTTTGCTCTTTACTGTGTCACGTTATGATGACATCGGTTGGCGCGTCTAGACTTGATATAAAAAATTTACTTGCAGTAAGTTTTGAGTGGATTAAAGTTTTCCTGACTTTGGGCTTTTAAACCTATCCGCTGTGTCTGTGTCTCCCTACTGTGTCAACACCTTTACATACTCCCAATATATTAAATATTTTAGAAACACTAAACACAGAAACCCCCTGACATGCATGCTGGGCTTGTTCTTTGTTTCCTGGTCATCCTCCTACAATTAGAACCACTACCTATACCATGCTGGCCATGGTCCCTCATTGCTGTTGATCTTATCTCTGAACAACTACAGATTAAATCATTATTTTTGTCATTATAGTTTAATTCTCAAAAAGCTACAGACTCATTCAATTACCCAAACTTAGCAGTGCCCACACTGTCCCTTCTGGTCCCACTGGAAACTGCTGAAATGTTGCTTAATGAGGTCTTTGTGTGTTATGAATCCCAGAGTACTTAGTATCAGAGGGGTATAATTTATTTAAAAAATATGGAAAGTTTTCTGTAAACAGTTGACTATCAGTGTCAAACTATACTCAGGGTACCATCCACAGGAGATTTTTTATAGTCATATTGCAGTAACAACCAACATAATACAGTTATTTCCTTCCCTAAGCTGAATCTGCTGAAAATTCACTGACAGACTCACTTATGGAATTCACGCTGTTCAGTGCATGTTAGGTTTCATTGGTCACAGGAATTGTCTAAAGTTTCTGCAGTTAATAAATTAATGTGTCAAAGTGAATAGACCTGAGAAGTGGTTTATGTCAGACTGTAACCCACAATTCATCACCAGAAGCTACACAGAAACCTATGATCCACAGCTATACCCTGTTTAAATGTAGTAGTAGTCCATCAGACATCTCAGACTGAAAATACCTTCCAAAACATTAGGTCAGTTAGTACACAGCAAGTCTTTTGCACACAGGCCTGTGAGCATGACATTGTCACATCCTTCAATCTGAAATACCAACTGGACATTTTGAGGTAGCAGGCTCCTATAGCAGTCACTAATACAGAAACAAGCAATGCTGCATAGGCCTGAGCACCCGTCCAAGACATTTTCAAGATAAATTATTATCAATAAAGGAGGCAGAATCTAAGAAGCCTAAATATATCAATTAGAATATTGTGAAAAAGTTCAATATTTTTCATCAGTTATTCAAGAAAGTGAAATTTTAATATATTCTAATATATTCCATTACTTTCATCTGAAAAGAGGACTTTGGACCACTGAGCAACAGTCCAGTTCTTTCTCTCCTTAGCCCAGGTAAGACA
>JAPEKO010001367.1:0-10560 GCA_027576075.1 Cathorops hypophthalmus
AGAACTTTTTGGCCACAATGTGCAAAGGTATGTTTGGAGAAAAAAGGGTGCCAAATTCCAGGAAAAGAACACCTCTCTAACTCTGAAGCATGGGTGTGGATCGATAATGCTTTGGGGTCGTGTTGCAGCCAGTGGCACAGGGCACATTTCATTGGTCGAGAGAAGCATGGATTCGAATAAATACCAACAAATTCTGGAAGCAAACATCACACCATCTGTAAAAAAGTTGAAGTTCAAAAGAGGATGGGTCCTACAATAAGACAATCCAAAACACAAGTAAAAATCTACAATAGAATACCTCAAGAGGCACAAGCTGAAGGTTTTGCCATGGCCACATGGAGTCCTCCCCCTTCCAGGACCTGGTCCATGCCCTCACCACAGCCCAACAGAGCCAGCACCAGGCACTGATCACCCTCTGGAAGGAGCAAGAACAATACTTCGAACAACAGGAAGATCACCAGGCGTTCTGGCACCTGCTTGCGTTGGCAGGGGCCGCGATCACCACTGCCATGGACCCTCCCCACCTCACCCGAATGAAGATGGGTGAAGATGGATGACCCTGAAGCCTTCCTCGCTCTTTTTGAGCAGGCAGCTGAGGCGTGAGGTTGACCAGAGCAACAGCGCGCGGCGTGCCTCCTCCCCCTGCTAACAGGTGAGGCACAGCTGGCCACACTACAGCTCCCCGCCGACAGCCGGCTGGTCTACGCAGCCCTCCGCAGGGCCATCATCCAGCACGTGGGTCACACCCCCGAGCAGCAGCGGCAGCGCTTCCATGTGCTGCGCCTGGAGGAGGTCGGCTGGCCATTCACATTTGACCAGCAACTCCAGGATGCCTGCCGGTGGTGGCTGAGGGCCGACAACCATGACACCAAGGGAATCATCGATCTGGTGGCGCTGGAGCAATTCATCACCTGACTTCCAGAAGGAACTGCAGAGTGGGTCCAGTGCCATCGCCCAGCGTCACTGGATCAGGCCATTGAGCTGATGGAGGACCATATGGCAGCCATTCCGACGGCAGGACAGCGTGTCTCCCCTTCTCCCCTCTCTCTCTCCCCCTTCTGTTCTTTGTCCTCGACTCATTCCCCCACCACAGAGGTGGGGGCCGGCTCCACGCCAGCCAGCCCGCCACACCCATGGTGTCCTACTGTTTCCTACTTCCATGTCTGTGTCCTCCCACTCTCAGGTGAGTGATCTCCGGAACACCGATGCAGAGAGAGAACCTAGGCTGGTTTGCTGGCGCTGCAGGGAGGCAGGGCACCTCCAGCATCAGTGCTCGGTGATGGAGGTGGGCACGGTGGTCCAGATCCCCGACATGCCAGGGACCGCCCTCGATTGGGCTGGAGCATATTGCATACCGGTGAGTATCCAAGGGGATACATATCAGGCTTTGGTGGCCTCCGGCTGTAATCAGACTTCAATCCACCAAAGCCTGGTGCAAGACGAGGCATTGGGAAGAGCACAGTTGGTGAAGGTGTTGTGCGTGCATGGGGATGTTCACAACTACCCTTTAGTGTCGGTCTACATTCTGTTTTGAGGGGAGAGATTTAGAGTACAGGTGGCAGTTAATCCTCACCTTACCCACTCGATAATTTTGGGGACTGATTGGCTGGGATTTTGGGAATTAGCGACGCACTTAGTGAAGAGTGGGGCCTGCCATAGTTCAGCGGGGGGAGGTCCCGGAGTGGCATTGGCACGAACAGCTGTCACAGAGCCATTTACTGTATGTCATTGCCGCGTCAGAGTGAGGAGCAGCAGGCTCCTCCTCCCTCTCTCGGGGATTCCCTCACGGATTTCCCGTTAGAGTAGTCGCGAGAATAGACTCTGCGGCATGCGTTTGACCAAGTGAGAGTAATCGATGATCAAATGCTCCAGCCAAACGCCACCCTGTCCTTCCCCTATTTTTCCATTATTAAGGATAGATTATACCGAGTGATGCAAGACACTCAGACTAAGGAAAAAATAACCCAACTTTTAATCCCAAAGAGCTGCCGGGAATTTATATTCCCAGTGGCTCACTTTAATCCCATGGCTAGACACTGAGGGCAGGACAAGACACTAGCTTGAATAATGGCCCGGTTCTATTGGCCAGGGATTTGCGACGATATCCGTAGGTGGTGTATGGCGTGCTGTGAATGCCAGTTAGTAAATCACATGGCCGTCCCAAAAGTACCTTTGCGCCCTTTGCCATTAATCAAGACCCCGTTTGAAAGAATTGGGATGGATCTCGCTGGGCCATTAGATCGGTCAACATGAGGATATCGCTTTAGTTTAGTTCTGGTGGACTATGCAACGTGATATCCAGAAGCAGTGCCTCTTTGCAATATTTCAGCACACAGTATTGTGGAAGCACTCTTCTGTGTCATCTCCCAGGTCGGAATCCACAAAGAGATTCTGACTGATCAAGGCACTATCTTTATGTCACGTACACTGCGCGAACTGTATGGGTGACTGGGAATTAAGCCTATCTGCACCAGTGTTTATCACCCACAAACGGATGGCTTAGTCGAATGGTTTAATCGCACCCTCAAAAACATAATTAGAAAATTCATAAGTGAGGATGCATGCAACTGGGATAAATGGCTCGAGCCCCTGTTATTCGCAGTGCAAGAGGTCCTACAAGCCTCCACGGGGTTCTCCCCGTTCTAATTACTATACGGGCGTAAGCTGCATGGCATTCTGGATGTGCTGCAGGAAAATTGGGAGGAGGGACCTTCAACCCCAAACTCCACACACTCACGCACCTAACGCTGGAGAATTTGTGGCAGGCCCAAGAACGTCAAGTCCGTCTGTACAACAGGGGCACACACCTTAGGGAATTCACACCGGGAGATAAATTACTCATGTTGTTGCCCACGTCAAGCTCTAAATTGATCGCCAGGTGGCAAGGACCCTTTGAGGTCACAAGGCGAGTCGGGGACATTGACTATGAGGTGAGGCAAACAGACAGGGGTGGAGCATTACAGATATACCACGTCAACCTACAAAAACTTTGGAACGAGGAGGTCCCTGTGGCTTTGGTGTCGGTGGTTCCAGAGAAGGCGGAGCTGGGGCCGGAGTTTCAAAAAGGAAATTGACATTGCCCACCGCTCTGGTCCCCTGTGGAGACCACCTCTCCCTGACCCAGCTCATGGAGGTTGCCCAGTTGCAAACAGAATTTTCTGACGTGTTCTCACCACTGCCCAGCCACACCCACCTCATATAATACCACATTGAGACACCCCCGGGGGTTGTAGTGCACAGCCACCCTTACAGACTGCCCAAACACAAAAAAAGGTGGTTCGGGAAGAGCTCGAAGCCATGCTCGAAATGGGCATCGTCAAGGGGTCCCACAGCGACTGGAGCAGTCCGGTGGTCTTGGTTCCCAAGGCCGATGGGTCAGTCCAGTTCTGCGTGGACTATAGGAAAGTCGACGTGGTGTCTAAGTTTGATGCATACCCAATGCCTTGTATTGACGAGTTGCTCAATCGACTAGGCACGGCTCGTTTTTATTCAACACTGGATTTGACAAAGGGATATAGGCAGATCCACTTGACTCTGCTATCCCGAGAGAAAACAGCCTTTTCCACACTGTTTGGTGAACACCAGTTCGTCACACTTCCTTTTGGGCTGTTTGGGGTGCCCGCTACTTTCCAGCAGCTTATGAATAGGGTCCTCCGGCCCCCATGCCACCTACGCGGCCACCTACTTGAACGACATTATTAATTATAGTAATGATTGGCCGTGGCATGTGGAACACCTGAGGGCCGTCCTTAGGTCGCTGAGGCGAGCGGGTCTCACAGCCAACCCAAGGAAGTGTACGATTGGGTGGGTGGAAGTACGGTATCTGGGTTTCCACTTGGGCAATGGGCAGGTGTATCCCCAAATTAATAAGACAGCAGCAATTGCGGCCTGCTCAAGGCCCAAGACCGAAAAGGGGGTGAGACAGTTCCTGGGGCTGGCTGGCTACTATCGTAGGTTTCTATCTAATTATTTGGACGTCCCCAGCCTGCTGACTGATCTCACTAAAAAGGGGGCACCAGATCCGGTCCAGTAGATGGAGCAATGCCAGCGGGCTTTCTCTAAGGTAAAGGCTGCATTGTGTGTGTGTGTGTGTGTGTGTGGGGGGCACTGTTACACTCCCCTGACTTTTCTCTCCCCTTTGTTTTTCAGATGGACACATCGGACAGAGGGCTAGGGGCTGTTCTGTCCCAGGAGGTGGGGGGGGAGGACCACCCAGTGCTGTACTGTACATCAGCTCGAAGCTGTCAGTCTGCGTGGGCAGGTACAGCATGATTGAAAAGGAGTGTCTCGCCGTCAAATGGACGGTTCTTGCCATCCTCTACTACCTGCTGGGACGCCCTTTCACCCTCTGTTCGGACCACGTGCCCCTGCAGTGGCTCCACCGCATGAAGGATGCCAACACGCAGATCACCTGTTGGTATCTGACACTCCAGCCATTTAAGTTTAAGGTGGTCCACGGGCCGGGGGTGCAGATGGTCGTGGCGGATTTCCTCTCCCGTCAAGGGGGGGGGGGGAGTTGGCTACAGGCCGGACGGCTCCCCGGCCTGAGTCAGGTGGTGGGGGTATGTGGTAGTGGGGGCGTGGCCAAGTGTTGGTTTGTGAATGGAGGGCGGAGTAAGGGAAGGTAAGTGGTGGAATCATTGCACCTGATGGGGATTAACCTGTGTTTGTGTATTTTCCCCAGTGACCGCACCCTTTAAAAGGAGAGGAGAGCAGAGAAATGGAGCTCTCCCCGACCAGAAGACGTGTGTGTGTGTGTGTGTGCGTGGCTGGGAAATGAGTGAATGAGCTGAAAAGCCACACATATTGTTAAAAATAAATAGTTCATTGAGAACTCAGTTCTGGCCTGCCATGCTTCTGTGCGCCACCCACCTGGTCCAATACTACAGTGGTGCCGAATCCCGGGAAAGTGCAGAAGGGAATGGCCACATGGAGTCCTCCCCCTTCCAGGACCTGGTCCATGCCCTCACCACGGCCCAACAGAGCCAGCACCAGACACTGATCACCCTCCGGAAGGAGCAAAAACAATGCTTCGAAGCCCTGGTGTTGGCGCAATAGGAAGATCGCCAGGTGTTCCGGCACCTGCTCGTGTCGTTGGAGGCCCCAATCACCACTGCCGCGGACCCTCCCCACCTCACCCTAATGAAGATGGGTCTGAAGGACGACCCCGAAGCCTTCCTCACTCTTTATGAGCAGGCACCTGAGGCATGGGGTTGGCTGGTAGAACAGCATGCGGCGTGCCTCCTCCCCCTGCTAATGGGTGAGGTGCAGCTGGCCGCACTACAGCTCCCCGCCAACAGCCAGCTGGTCTACATGGACCTCCGCAGGGCTGTCCTCCAGCGCATGGGTCGCACCTGAGAGCAGCAGTGGCGGTGCTTCCACGCACTGCGCCTGGAGGAGGTCAGCCAGCCGTTTGCGTTTGGCCAGCAACTCTGGGACGCCTGTCAGTGGTGGCTGAGGGCTGACAACTGCGACGCTGAGGGAATCATCAATCTGGTGGCGCTGGAGCAATTCATCACCCGACTTCCGGAAGAAACCTCGGAGTGGGTCCAGTGCCATTGCCCAGTGTCGCTGGATCAGGCCATCGAGCTGGCGGAGGACCATATGGTGGCCGTTCAGACAGCAGGACAGTGTGTCTCCCCTTTTTCCCTCTCCTCTCTCGCTCTCCCCCCTTCTGTTCCTCGCCCTTGCCCCATTCCCCCACCGTGGAGATGGGGGCCGGCTCCATTCCAGCCAGCCCGCCACATCTGCAGTGTCCTACCTTTTCCTACTTCCGTATCTGTGTCTTCCCCCCCTCAGGTGAGTGAGCTCTGGAACACCGGTGCAGAGAGAGAGCCTGGGCCAGTAGGCTGGCACTGCGGGGAGCCAGGGCACCTCCAGCATCAGTGCTCAGCGATGTAGGTGGGTGCGGTGGTCTGGATCCCCGACGTGCCAGAGACCGCCCTCGATTGGGCTGGAGCATATCACATACCGGTGAGTATCCAAGGGGATACGTATCAGGCTTTGGTGGACTCCGTCTGTAATCAGACCTCAATCCACTAAAGCCGGGTGCAAGACAAGGCATTGGGAAGATCACAGTTGGTGAAGGTGTTGTGTGTGCATGGGGATGTTCACAACTACCCTTTAGTGTCGGTCCACATTATGTTTTGAGGGGAGAAATTTAGAGTACAGGCGGCAGTTAATCCTCGCCTTACCCACTTGATAATTTTGGGGACTGATTGGCTGGGATTTCAGGACTTAATGATGCACTTAGTGAAGAGTGGGGCCTGCCATAGTTCAGCAGGGGAGGTCCTGGAGTGGCATTGGTGGGAGCAGCTGTCACAGAGCCGTCTACGTCATCACTATGTCAGAGTGAGGAGCAGCAGGCTTCTCCTCCCTCCCTCGGGGATTCCCTCACGGATTTACCATTAGATCAGTCGCAAGACGAGACTCTGAGGCATGCGTTTGACCAAGTGAGAGTAATCGATGGTCAAACACTCCAGCCAAATGCCACCCTGTCCTTCCCCTATTTTTCCATTATTAAGAATAGATTATATCGAGTGATGCAGGACACTCAGACTAAGGAGCAAATAACCCAACTTTTAATCCCACAGAGCACCAGGAATTTATATTCCCAGTGGCTCACTTTAATCCCATGGCTGGACACAGGGCAGGACAAGACACTTGCCCGAATAATGACCCAATTCTATTGGCCAGGGATTTGCAGCGATGTCCATAGATGGTGTACGGCATGCTGCGAATGCCAGTTAGTAAATCCCGTGGCTATCCCAAAAGCGCCTTTGCGCCCTCTAACGTTAATCGAGACCCCGTTCAAAAGAATTGGGATGGATCTTGTCGGGCCATTAGATCGATCAACATGAGGATATCGCTTTATTTTAGTTCTGGTAGACTATGCAATGTGATATCTGGAAGCAGTGCCTTTTCGCAATATCTCAGCACGTAGTATTGCTGAAGTACTCTTCCGCGTCATCTCCCGGGTCAGAATCCCCAAAGAGATTCTGACTGATCAAGGCACTACCTTTGTGTCACGTACACTGCGCGAACTGTATGGGTTACTGGGAATTAAGCCTATCCGCACCAGCATTTATCACCCACAAACGGATGGCTTAGTCGAACGGTTCAACCACACCCTCAAGAACATAATTCAAAACTTTGTAAGCGAAGATGCACACAGCTGGGATAAATGGGTCGAGTCCCTGTTATTTGCAGCGCGAGAGGTCCCACAAGCCTCCACTGGGTTCTCCCCGTTCGAATTATTATATGGGCGTAAGCTGTGCGGCATTTTAGATGTGCTGCGTGAAAATTGAGAGGAGGGATCTTCAACAAGCAAAAATGAAATTCAATACGTTATCGACCTGCACGCCCAACTCCACACCCTTCCGAACGTAACCCAGGAGAATTTGTGGCAGGCCCAAGAACGTCAGGTCTGTCTGTACGACAGGGGCATGCGCCTTAGGGAATTCACAGCGGTAGATAAAGTACTCTTGCTGTTGCCCACGTTGAGCTCCAAATTGATCGCCAGGTGGCAAGGATCCTTTGAGGTCACACGAGTCAGGGACGTCGACTATGAGGTGCAGCGAACGGCCAGGGGTTGGGGCGTTACAGATTTACCACCTCAATCTGTTAAAACTTTGGAATGAGGAGGTCCCCTTGGTGTTGGTGTCGGTTGTTCTAGAGAAGGCGATGCTGGGGCTAGAGGTTCAAAATGTAAAATTGACATCGCCCACCACACTGATCCACTGTGGAGACCACCTCTCTCTGACCCAACTCACACAGGTCACCCAGTTGCAGACAGAATTTTCTGATGTCTTCTCGCCCTTGCCCGGCTGCACCCACCTCATAGAACACCACATTGAGATGCCCCTGGGGGTGGTAGTGTGCAACCACCCTTACAGACTGCCCAAACACACAAAAAAAGGTGGTTCGGGAAGAACTCGGGGCCACTCTCAAAATGGGTATTGTCGAGGAGTCCCTTAGTGACTGGAGCAGCCCAGTGGTCTTGGTTCCCAAGGCCGACGGGTGGGTCCAGCTCTGTGTGGACTGTAGAAAAGTCAACGTGCTGTCTAAATTCAATGCGTACCCTATGCATCATATTGACGAGTTGCTTGATCGATTACGCACGGCTCAGTTTTTGACACTGCATTTGACAGGGGTATTGGCAGATCCTTTTGACTCCATTATCCCCAGAGAAAATGGCCTTTTCCACACCGTTTGGCTTACACCAGTTTGTTACACTTCCTTTTGGGCTATTTGTGGCGCCCGCTAAGTTCCAGCGGCTTATGGATAGGGTCTTCCGCCCCTAAGCGGCCGCATACTTGTACGACATCATTATTTATAGTAATGACTGGCCGTGACACTTAAAACGTCTAAGGGCTGTCCTTAGGTCGCTGGGGCGAGCGGGTCTCACAGCCAACCCAAAGAAGTGTGCGATTAGGCAGGTGGAAGTATGGTATCTGGGCTTTCACTTGGGCAATGGACAGGTGTGTCCCCAAATTAATAAGACCGTAGCGATTGCGGCCTGCCCAAGACCAAAAAGGGGGTGAGACAGTTCATGGATCTGGCTGGCTACTATTGGAGGTTTATACCTAATTATTCGGATGTCACCAGCCCGCTGATTAATCTCACTAAAAATGGGGCACCATATCCAGTCCAGTGGACGGAGCAATGCCAGCGGGCTTTCTCTGAGGTAAAGGCTGCACTGTGTGGGGCCACTATTACACTCCCCTGACTTTTCTCTCCCCTTTGTTTTGCAGACGGATGTGTCAGATGGGGCTGGGGGCTGTTCTGTCCCAGGAGGTGGAGATGGAGAATCGTCCAGTGCTGTACATCAGCCGGAAGCTGTCGGTGCTTGATAACCGGTACAGCACCATAGAAAAGGAGTGCCTTGCCATCAAGTGGGCGGGTCTCGTCCTCCGCTACTACCTACTGGGATGCCCTTTCACCCTCTGTTCCGACAACGTCCCCTTCCAGTGGCTCCACTGCATGAAGGATGCCAATGTGTGGATCCCCTGTTGGTATCTGGCACTCTAGCTGTTTAAGTTCAAGGTGGCCCACAGGCCGGGGGCGCAGATGGTCATGGGGGCGGGGGGGAGTCAGCTGCAGGCTGGACGGTTCCCTGGCCTGAATCTGGCTGTGGGGGTAAGTGGCAATGGGGGCGTGGTCAAGCGTCGGTCTGTGAATGGAGGGTGGAGTCAGGGAAGGTAAGTGGCAGAATCACTGCACCTGATGTGAATTAACTTGTGTTTGTGTGTCTCCCCCAGTGACCGCGCCCTAAAAAGGAGAGAGAGAGAGCAGAGAAAGGGAACTCTCCCCAACCTGGACATTTGTGTGCATGTGTGCATGTGTGTGGGCGAGCAAAGTAAACCACTGAAAAGTGCAAAATAAAAGTGTTTGTAAGAACTCAGTTCTGGCCTGACGTGCTTCTGTGCTCCACCCACCTTCAACTATTCCTACAATCACATGTGATTGAGAGTCTGTGAGAAACATGATAAAAATGCACTTCAGCATTTAGTGGCCTGAAATTGCCAAGCAAACTCAACACATGTGGCATCATGTGAATATTTAACAGTTATTCCATGAAATCAAGTGGTACATGAGCTGATAGCTGTCGAGGCGCGTAGCACCGAGATTGAGTGGAATAAATATTTTATTCTATCCACATTCACGAGATTTTGAGAAACGGCATTTTTATTTTTAATTTTTTGTAAATTCGATAAAAAAGACTTTATTCAAAATGTCTAATAAAATAATTTCCACTTAGAATGTAAACGAAACGACAGGAGCAATTCGTGAAAAATACGATAATAAGTCTTGAAAATAAAAAAGATGTTCTTACCATCAAATACTTTCATTCCATATTTTGTTGCTTTTTTATTTTTTTGTATTTTTGGGGGGTTTTGTTTTTGAGTAGAGTTTTTATTTCATCCTCGGTTGTTTCAGCAACACACTCCGCCATTTTGTTTTTCTCTACTCACGGTATAACAGCTGATATCCTAGTAGTAGAGTAGCCAATCAGAGTGCATGATTGCTCATATCTAGTGAATGTGGATAGAATATGTGATTTTACACGTTGAAGACGTGAAACAAAATTGGCATGTGAAATAAAATGAATCATATGAAAAGAGTTGCATGAAAATGAATGAATCGTGTAAATTAATATGAAAATGAAATTAATCAGTTTTTTATCACATGTGAAAAGAAATTAATCATGGGGAAGGAACACACGTGTGAAAAGGGAATCATTTGAAAAACAAACACACACACAAATCTTACACCCCACCCCCATTTTTTTTTCATCCAAACTTTGTTATACAGTGCCTTGCAAAAGTATTCATACCCCTTGAACTTTTTCACATTTTTTCACCTTACAATCACGAACTTGAAAGTTTTTGATTGAGATTGTATGTGATAGACCAACACAGAGTAGCACATAATTGTGAAGTTAAACAAAAATGATAAATTGTCTTCAAAATTTTAAACACATAAAAATCTGAAAAATGTGATGTGCATTAGTATTCAGCCCCCCTGCGTCAATACTTTGTAGAGCCACCTTTTGCTGCA
>JAPEKO010001614.1:0-10494 GCA_027576075.1 Cathorops hypophthalmus
GAGTAGCAGGTGAGAACTCAAACATCCATTTCATTATATTATATTATATTATATTATATTATATTATATTATATTATCCTTAACTCCTTGCTGAAATGTAAGGATCTGGTAACGGAGCTGTCCAAGCATCTCACGAGTAGCCTGCAGATCACTACAGATCACTGAGATCACTAAAGATTACTACAGATCACTGAGATCACTACAGATCACCGAGATCATGACAGATCACTGAGCATGTTTCTCTTTGTGCTTTCAGAGAGCCGAGAAGACAACAGTGCATATGATTTATTTGAACTCATAAAGGTACATAAAAAACACCATGGGGTGAGCCTAGTAAAGGGACCTGACCCTTACAGCCCTGCCTACAAAATCCTCAACCCCAACCTGATCCCTCTCATGCCTGAGAGCTTCTTCAGGGATCTCGTTTACTCCATCCAAGAGGAAAAAGGCTTCCTATTCGTGGCCAACATCAAGCAAGCTAAGAAGACCAGGGGCAGCATATTCTCCATAGAGAGGAGAGATGGCTCTGGTTCTGTTTTTGAGCTTGTCTCAAATGGGATTGCCAATACTTTAGATCTGATTTATGCCACGGCAAGCGGGCACCACGAGGTCTCAATTGAAGATGCACAGCTGGCCACCGGCAGCTGGATGAACATCACCCTGTTCGTGCAGGAGGACCGTGCACAGCTCTATATCGGTTGTGAAGAGATAAACACAAGAGAACTAGATGTGCCGATCCACCAGATTCTGACACCGGACGTGGCTGAAGTCTCTTTCCTTAGGATTGGAAAAGGAGCAGTGAAAAACAGATTTATGGTAGGTCTTTCTGAACTTGTATTCCTCTAATAAGGCACCCAGCAGTGCTTGGTTATCTTGGGTTATTCATTTTCCTCAGGGTAGAGAATTTTACTCCTCAAATTTGTTCAGATTCTGGCATTTTCCCAGTCGAAAATGTTTTCACTGTCTGTAGAAACAAACTATCTGCAAGCATACAGACATCACCTATAAACCTATCTAGATAAATTGTCAACCATCGAATATATACAATCACTCCACTCATGGAGAGTATGTTCATTATATTCTATGCTGATTAAATATACTGTGTACTTTATATATCAGAAATGGGAGAACATATCTGGTTCAGTGGGATAGTTTATTGTGAGCTGATATTACATTTTTATTGCATGTCATCAACTTGATTAAATCAATATTTAATCTATTGAAATCCCAATCCACTTTTTTTTTTGTGGGGGGTTATTCCCGATTGTCCAAATTGTTTGAGCTGGGTGAAAGTAAAAAATGTGGACTGCCTGGAGGGCCCTGCTTCCCAGGTTGACTGAAAGCACTGTTTTAACGGCTCCCTTTCTGACCACACTATTAAATAATTGCAAGTAACACAGGAACCTCCACTTTTTTTTCCTCTCACAAGCTCACTATTTGTAAATGTTCTCTGCAGGGAGTGCTCCAGAATGCACGCTTTGTATTTAGAACCACTTTGGAGACAATCCTTCGCAACATAGGATGTGAGCGCTGTAAGTAATTACTCTAATCACGAAAACCCCACATAGTTTTGAAATGAATCATCTTTGGTTCAAAGCAAGAGTAAGCAGTGCCAACATCAGTGTTTGTTCTCTGGACAGCCTCCTTCATCATTGACGTCGTGACCCTTGACAACCCAGTGAATGGCTCCAGTCCAGCTTTACGCACAGATTACACTGGACGCAAGACCAAAGGTAGGCTTTTTCCCATTCTTTCATTCTTCATACTCTGCAATCTTTGCTGGCCTGTCGAGTTTCAGAACAAACGTTTTTCCAATGTCTTTCTGATTCAGATCTCCAGGACATCTGTGGCTTCTCTTGTGAAGACTTGGCCGGCATGTTTAAGGAGCTCAAGGGACTTGGTGTGGTTGTTAAGCAACTGTCAAACCAGCTCCACCAAGTGGTGAGTATTAGAAACAGCTGTTCTTAGCATGTGCTCTCTCTCTCTCTCTCTCTCTCTCTCTCTCCACCTCTCTATTCAACTGCTGAGCTACATCCTTCTCTGTGCCATACCTTAACCTCGTATAAATAAAAATGATCTCTCGTTATTCCTTCTGCCATTCTTATGCTTCACTCAGTACTTGCCATCCTCAATGCAGTAGATCAGCTAAAACATAATGTTCAATTTGTGCACTTCCAGACTGCAGAAAATAATCTAATAAAGACCAGAATTAATAACTCCATTGAGAGGTGCCTTCATAATGGTGTTGCCTACAAAGACAAGGAAGAGTGGACGGTGGACAGCTGCACCCACTGCACTTGTCAGGTAAGCCTGCAGCTGGATCTGAATGATGTTTTAGCAGATGTTCCAATCAAACAGATCGCTATTGGCTATCAGTTCGAATAGTTAAAAGCTAGCATTGTTTTGATGCTTCCATTTAATTCCCCCCATCTTTCTAATATATTCCACGAGTTTCAGTAAGCTGGCCAGTTCTGACAGACAGAAGACAAGGGTTAAAATGAGGTGTAAATGGATGCTTGTGGCTGTGTGAACTTTGCAGTCATTTCAGTGCCCACAAAGCACTAGCACATTAGTCAATCTTGTCTGTGATTAGAAGCGAGTGCTTGAATATTGATTTATTTTCTTGGTAAGCATTTCAACCATATTAGGCTGCAGAGCTTCACTACAAAACTGAGTGGAGATCATCTGACTTGATTGTGCTGTTTTGCAAGCAGGGAGATGGTTGAACAATGAAAAAGTTTTTCACTCACAGTAATAAACTCTACATAATTGCTTAATTTGCTAAAAAAAAAAATCACAACACAGAACTAAGTGGTACACTGCGTTACCTATTATAGAGCTCTTATGCACCATGTGAATATTCTGTTTATTCTTTGTAAAGCTTCATAATCTGGACTAAATGCAGTATTCTATACCACAGAACTCTGCCACTATTTGCCGGGAAACCTCCTGCCCTGTCATGCCTTGTGCTAATGCCATTGTGCCTGATGGTGAATGCTGCCCATATTGTGGACCTTGTAAGTTAAGCATTTTTAATGTTGTCAGCTCCATAATATGAATGCGTTTGTCTAAACTCTTTATTAATATTATTTAAAACAACTGGGATCTGTTCTAACCAACGCTCTTTCCCCTTCTCCCTCTTTAGTGAATACCACTGATGATGGCTGGTCTCCCTGGTCCGAGTGGACGCACTGCTCAGTGACCTGTGGCCGTGGCATCCAGCAGCGTGGGCGCTCATGTGATCGCATCAACAGCAACTGTACGGGTACTTCAGTGCAGACCAGAGACTGCTACCTGCAGGAATGTGACAAACGCTGTAAGTCATAATGCATGGGGGAACTTGCATCATTTAGGCCTAATCTGTACCTATTCACTATGGAGCAACCAATTATCCACACAATGTTTTTACATGAAAACATTTTTTTGTTCACAACATGCAAATTTTGATATAACAGAAAGCAAAGCTGATCCAGGTTCAAATTTTGTATTGCAGTCAAGCAAGATGGAGGCTGGAGCTACTGGTCTCCCTGGTCCTCATGTTCAGTGACCTGTGGCACGGGTGTCATCACTCGCATCCGCCTCTGTAACTCACCCACCCCACAAATGGGAGGCAAAGACTGTCAAGGAGAAGGCAGACAGACAGAACCATGCAAGATGTCCCATTGCCCAAGTAAGAGATTGTCATATCTTTATATAAAACAAGTATTTGAAGTTACTGTTTGCACTGTACAACAGTGTAAAGTTTATCTACGTATTTAAGAACACATAAATTGCTCTTGAAGACTGAAATTTTGTTTCCCCTCCCAATCTGTGGCTTAGTCAATGGAGGCTGGGGGCCATGGTCACTTTGGGACTCTTGCTCTGTCACTTGTAATGGTGGACTTCAGAACAGACATCGCCTTTGTAACAATCCTTTTCCAAAATATGGTGGAAAAGAGTGCATAGGTGATTCCAAAGATACCCGCAGGTGCAACTCTCAAGACTGTCCCATTGGTAAGCAAGACACTCGCTTTTAATAGTTTGTCTTCTATTCCCAAAATTGTCCCATTCCCAAAAACTTATTTTTATTATTTTTTTTAAAGATGGCTGTCTGTCCAACCCTTGCTTTGCTGGTGCAAAGTGCACCAGCTTTCCTGATGGCTCCTGGAAGTGTGGGGGGTGTCCAGTTGGGTTTACTGGAGATGGAATCCACTGTGAAGACATTGATGAGGTATGAACATTGTGAAGAAAAATATAGTATGTATTATGTCATTTATAATACCATGGCTTACTGAGTGTAAACTTTGTGCAGTGCAAAATGGTTCCTGACACTTGCTTCACACTCAATGGAGTCCATCGTTGTGAGAACACAAGTCCGGGCTATAACTGCCTACCATGTCCTCCTCGCTACTCTGGGAATCAGCCGTTCGGCACAGGCAGTGAGCATGCAATGGCCAACAAACAGGTGAGAGATGTTTTGATGACAATGTCCTGCAGTGTTGTTCTTCAGACCTGTACGCTGTAGAGTCCATCAGTAGATCTGATTCAGTTTATGAACACCTGTATATTTTGCCAGAGTTTACTTAAGCCTTTGGAAATAGTGGTTCTGAAATGGGGCTTTGTGGATGGTGTCACTGCAGTCTCCCCCTCCTCACATTAGATAGTGGCCTGGGGCTTCTCTGATGATTATTAAAGCAAACTTGTTATGAGGGTACAGAATGACTGTGATTTGTGATTGCCTGGGAAGAATTTAATTTTAATAACATTGACTATTTTAAACACATGCCACTTTTAATAGCTGATATAGTTAAAAATTTACTAAATCAAGATACTTATCAGAAAGTTCAGAGATTTCTGTACAACCCCTAGTTTGATAAGTGCTGAATTAGGATAAGAAATACTGACAGTTCTCATCCTGCTCATTTATGTGTAGAGAATAAGACTGTCATGTCATATCTCCTCTAGGTCTGTGAGCCAAGGAACCCATGTGAAGATGGCAGCCATAACTGTAACAGAAAGGCCAATTGTATTTATTTGGGCGTTTACTCTGACGTCATGTTTCGCTGCGAATGCAAGCCAGGCTATGCTGGTAATGGTTATATATGTGGAGAGGACACTGACCTGGATGGCTGGCCCAATGCTAATCTACACTGTGTTGAGAATGCCACCTACCACTGCAAGAAGGTAACAGTCTTCTTGATTGTATGCTTAGAAACCATTTCGCCTTGAGGTTGCAACCCCTTAATCCAAACTCTTATCTTTTAGGACAACTGCCCTGACCTTCCCAACTCTGGGCAAGAGGACTATGACAAAGATGGAACTGGGGATGCTTGTGATCATGATGATGACAATGATGGGATCCCTGATGAGAGGGTGAGTTGAAGACATTTTTTCCACTCCTATGCAATGCTTGTTTATGCAAAGTACAGCAGGAAAGAAAGAAGAGGCTTGGAGGCATGAATTAGTCTACCAGCAATAACAATAACAGGCATAATGTCAGTGCTCTAAAACCCTTTGGTTTTATATGTATGATTTAAAGTTCTATTTAGGGGAAAAATGAACTGGACAAATAAATAGCACATCCCTCAGAGCCAAATCTTAAATTCCAGCACAGATGAATTTTGAATCCTGCAGTCTGTGGTATACAGCACTCGGCATTGGTGTAGTGTTCATGTTAACGGGGGAGAAATGGGCCCCAGATGTTTAAATGGTTGCTTTACTACTGTACATCTCTTCGACATGCACAGAATGTTTCAGTGTTAAACGTGTTTCTGTCTGAAACAGGACAACTGCCAATTTGTCTTCAATCCAAGACAATTTGACCAAGACCAAGATGAAGTTGGTGACCGCTGTGATAACTGCCCGTATAACAGCAATACAGACCAAATTGACACGGACAAAAATGGAGAAGGCGATGCTTGTGCAATTGATATCGATGGTGATGGTAAGAGTCAAGCTTAACAAATGCGTAACAGGAAACAGTCCAAAGATACCCTTGCTAATGAAACGATTCATTGCTCAGGTATTCTGAATGAAAACGACAACTGCCCATACGTGTACAATGTTGACCAGAGAGACACTGACCAAGATGGAGTTGGAGACCACTGTGACAACTGTCCTTTGGAGCACAACCCTGATCAGGTAACTCACTCTCTATCCCTGACCTATTTTGTCAGTGACATTTTGTTCCACATTGGAATGCAGGGCAACATAAAATGTTCAAACCGTAAAAGCACTGCTTTGCATGCACCAGACCAGAGTTGTACTTGTATAACCCATATTTGAGCATGTCTAAGTAGACAGAACTGAACAAAGATATAATCTAGAATAGAAG
The DNA here is from genome assembly GCA_027576075.1 of Cathorops hypophthalmus. Taxonomy (NCBI): domain Eukaryota; kingdom Metazoa; phylum Chordata; class Actinopteri; order Siluriformes; family Ariidae; genus Cathorops; species Cathorops hypophthalmus. Next base: position 6,314 of record JAPEKO010001614.1, read on the forward strand.
TCAAACAGGCAGAATTTTTTATTGTGGTATTCTATCATGAGCCATGAATGCGCCTCTATCCATGTAGGACTGAAGACAGAATGACATTTCATGAAAATAACCACTGAATTACTGAGGCATTACAAAACCAATTAACAGCCCTTCACAATGACGGTCTGCACAACAGCTTCATTCATTATTTTCCTCCTACAGATTGACTCTGATTCAGATAATGTGGGTGACAAATGTGACAGCAATCAGGACATTGACGACGATGGTCACCAGAATAATCTGGACAACTGCCCATACATCTCCAATGCCAACCAGGTTGATCATGACAAGGATGGCAAGGGTGATGCATGTGACCACGATGATGACAATGATGGTGTGCCTGATGAGAGAGACAACTGTAGACTGGCCTTTAATCCAGATCAGTTAGACTCTGATGGTAAATACAATTCCAATCACATCAAAATTTATGACTTGGTTTTTGGATTAGTTTTTGTTTGTTGACATGAATATTGCAATTTTTTCCTAGGTAATGGACGTGGTGATGCTTGCAAGGATGACTTTGACCAAGACAATATCCCTGATATTCTGGATGTTTGTCCAGAGAACTTTGCCATCAGTGAAACAGATTTCACTAGGTTCCAGATGGTTCCTCTAGACCCTAAAGGAACTTCACAAATTGACCCTAACTGGGTGGTCCGCCATAAGGGTAAAGAGCTTCTTCAGACAGTCAACTGTGACCCTGGCATTGCTGTTGGTAAGCGCCTGAAATATTCAACTGAATATAGTAAACCATCAATGAGGGCATAATTTAACCATCGTTTTCTTCTGTTTTCTCTCAGGATATGACGAGTTTAATGCAGTGGACTTTAGTGGAACCTTCTTCATCAATACCGACAGAGATGATGATTATGCTGGCTTTGTATTTGGCTATCAGTCCAGCTCCCGCTTCTATGTGGTGATGTGGAAACAGATCACACAGACCTACTGGTCTGAAATACCCACCAAAGCTCTGGGCTACTCTGGATTGTCCATCAAAGTGGTCAATTCCACAACAGGTCCAGGAGAACACCTTAGGAATGCTTTGTGGCATACAGGAGATACAGTAGGACAGGTAAATAGCATTCATCCCTGAAAAATGCTAGGTAAGATCTTTTATTGAGGATTGCAATAATTACAAATAATTTGGATCATCTTAAATTTCAGGTGCGCACTTTGTGGCATGACCCCAAGAAGATTGGCTGGAAGGATTTCACTGCCTACAGATGGCACCTGGTCCATAGACCCAGTAGTGGACTTATCAGGTTAGTGTCCATCTTAAAACATTTCCTTTTATGACAAACAGAAAACCCACAGCTCACATACACTCATCATTCTGTTCTTTTTTCTGTTTGTTTTTCCCCTCAGAGTCGTCATGTATGAAGGCAAGAAAATTATGGCAGATTCTGGAAATATATATGATAAGACATATGCTGGTGGAAGACTTGGCCTCTTTGTCTTCTCTCAGGAGATGGTTTACTTCTCAGACCTCAAATATGAATGTAGAGGTAATTTACATGATTCATTTTTTTTCCAGAAATTACATTAAAATATGAGTATACTTCAGATGCAAGCACGTGAAAGATTGGTGTACTAATATTTGTTTTGGCTGTCCTTTTCTTTCAGATGTCTAAAGAGGATGACTTTTTAAGAATGTGTCGTCACGTTTTTTTATTTTTTTTTATTTTATCAACCAAGACATATAAATGTGTGTGAGACAAGGCCTAAGGAACTCTGTTATGGTGGGACCAAGGCAACAAAAGGAAAGTTACAAGATCATTTGAGCTTTTGGATTGACACCAGCTAGATGACGATCATATACCTGCAGGTAAATCGTCATCTCTGTATGGAACAAGGAAACAAGACCTTTAAGACTTCTCCATTTCTAAACTGATATCCTGTTAGTGAGGACCAAAAAAGAAGAGTTATTGTTGATAACTTAAATGGACATATCTGCTGTGGACTATGATCCTGAGAGAAAGAAACCTATCATAATATGAAGTAAAGTCACAGTTCGATGTCCTTCTAGTTCTCAACAGAAATGGACTGTCTCTTACTTCAAGCAAATGCGTGTTTTCTATATGAATGTTTATCAGAAAAAACCCACTTGATGGATGTGTGCTAACTGAGAAGCCACTTGCCCTTTTCTGGAGGCATTAAATACATACTGATGTTCTCAGGGTTAAAGGGACCTTTATCATCAATGTTTCAAAACTTAAAAAAATTATTGCCTGTTACTATGTAACAGGAAGATAGACATTTCAGTTCATTATTATTGTCACCCTGTGTGTGTGTACAAACATCTAGATATATTTCAGAAAACATTGAGAACAAACTGGATCTTTGTAGTAGAATTTATTTTAAGTAATAATAATAATAATAATAATAATAATAATAATAATGGATTAAAAAAATCCAAAATCCAAACCATTTTATAGTTTTTAGTCATGCTTATACTATGCTCTGCATTCTAAACAGCAAGGAAAGATATACAAATAATACCTCATACTATAATATAATTCAGTTACATTTTTATTTAGTGTAGCAAGTGTAATACAACCATATGTTTTTCAAAATGTATATAATACAAAATATTTTGCTGAATAAAATACCCCAACAGGGCATAAATGATTTTTTTTTTAAATGTTGTGCTTGGTGAATGATGCCTTTTTAAATAAGTTATTATTGATGTTTGATGTATTTGAAGATGTAGTTTCATGTTTGTAGATATGTGCTATTTAAATAATTTATCAGGAAGTATGACATGTTTTTTGGAAGTGTTCTGTATGTATAAACAGTTTGCACAGTGATGTGAGGATTTTTTTAATTGTCTGTTGTTGCTGTTGTTTGTTGTTGTTGTTGTTGTTGTTTGACTCCACCCACTTTCATTGAGGATTGCCTTGTACTATGAGGATTGTCTTATATTTTTATATTTAAAATTTCTCTCACAGAAATGCCGCCATTACTCGGATATCACTTTTAAAAGAACAAACAAACAATAAACAGTTCAAGATTAAACTATTGTCTGAGTTTTTAAGTTATGTATTAAATTAGTCAATATAGGAACCAAAAATAATTCTATTATTAGCACTGCATGCAGCTAAGAAAATAATTTTTGTATCATTTTGGTATCTCCTCAATGTATGTTTCTAAGTGCATGTTCTAAAACCAGATTCAAACGTAAACTCTGTGATTACTGCTGTTATAACAGCTACACTCTGTTCGCATCAAACATTCCCACAGTGCACAGCAATTTATAATCTATTTAACCCATAAATCTCCCTAAATTGGATGACTGTCTGGTTATTTTTATCTGATCTCTCTCACCAATAAAGTGTTTCTGCTCACAGAGCTGGTGCTCACTGGATGTTTTTTGTTTTTCCACACCATTCTGCATAAACTATAGTGATTACTGTGTGAAAACCCCAGGAGATCATCAGTTTCTGAAATACTCAAACCAGTCCACCTGACACTAAGACCCATACCATGGTCAAAGTCACTGAAATCATATTTTTTCCCACATTCTGATGTTTGAAATGAGCACAAACTGAAGCTCTTGACCAGGATATGCATAATTTTATGTACTGCACTATATGATTGGTTAGTTGCATGAATGATGAGCACAGGTGTTCCAATGATCATGACAAGTGAGTGTAGATTATTACATTACAAGCATTTAGCAGACACTCTTATACAGAGCAACGTACAACAGTGTGGACAGCCTGGGGAGCAGCTGGGAGTTAGGTGCCTTGCTCAAGAGCACTTCAGCCATTCCTCCTGGTCCAGGGAATTGAACCAGTAACCTTCTGGTCCCAATGCTGCTTCTCTAACCTTTAGGCCATGGCTTCCCTACTATCATTAGATAACCATGATGTGTTGTAATAAGCAAATTAATATATACCTTGTAATTTGCCTATCGCAGGGCTACACAGAGGCCCCGTCCACACGAGTATGTTTTTGATGATTCCGCATAAAAACTTTATCATTTTGGCCTCGCGTCCAGACGAGTCCGTTTTTATTGAGGTGTGAAAACGGTATTTTTTGAAAACGCATCCCAGAGTGGATAAATCCTAAAATGCCGGATAGCCCGGCGTCGTGTGGACGGCGAAGCGGATTTTTTCAGAAACGATGACGTATAAGCCCCGCCTCTCTAA
>JAPEKO010001623.1:0-10483 GCA_027576075.1 Cathorops hypophthalmus
AAAGACAAATAATAATAAGTTAAATTAAAAAGAGGGAGTCACAGCAGCTTAACATTGTCATCATAATCATCATCATCTTGTGTGGTCTTGTGTACTTGTGTGGTCTCAGCTGTATTATCATCCCTTGAGTTACAGGGTCTCAAAATCCTGCTGTATTTAAATGACTGTTTATTCTGTGCCCCCTCTCTGGATCAAGTAATCTAGGACACAGAAATGGTGCTAGCTCATGTAAAGTCCTTGGGCTTTACAGTGAATTAGAAGAAGAGCAATCTGACCTCAACAAGTGAAATTTCTTGGCCTCCACTTTGATTCTGTGATAATGGATGCATGTCTCACTCCTTAGAAGATAGACAGTTTGGAGAAAGTGTTAAGTCATTTCCAACTAGTGAAGTTGGTGACCTGGTCACAGGGTCCAGAAACTGCTCAGATTGATGGTAGCAGCATCAGTGGTAATTCCCTTGGGCCTGTCAAGGGCACATTCCATAAAGCAACCATGAATGGAATGTGAGCCCTACTCCCCTGGAGGTACAGGGACTTTCTTCTCAGAGAAACCCCACTGGGGGAACTTCCTCACAGAAGATCATTAATCACAACAGATGCATTGCTGACAGGCTGGGGAGCTATCTGGAAGGGGAGGACAGTGAGGGCCCTGTGGTCATCAAAACATTTAAATGTGCTTGAACTGAGGGCCATTCATCTTGCTCTCAGGAGTTTGCTGCCATTCATGCATCACAAGCATGTGCTTGTGAGAACAGACAGCACCTCTGCAGTGTACCACATAAATCACCAGGGTGGCTGTCTCCAGGTGGCAAGGTTGCTACTGGCATGAGTGTGGCCTTGACTTGCCTCTCTGAAGGCAATCCACATCCCCAGTATAACAAACAGGGCAGCTGACATTCTGTCCAAAACAAGGCCTCCCCTGGGAGAGTGGCAGTTATATCCAGATATTGTGACCCAAATCACAAGAAGGGTGAGACATTCTGGAATATGTTAATTATCATCAAATTAAGTTATTGGAACATGGACTGAAACTATTGGAGAAAATATTAGACAAGCGAATCCATGCAGTGGTAGAAATTGACCCTAAGCAGTTTGGCTTCATGCCAGGAAAGAGTACAATAGACATGATCTTTATTGTCCGACAACTAATAGAGAAAAGAATTGAAGGTAACCTGTCAGCATTCTGTGGTTTTGTGGACCTTGAGAAGGCATACAACCGTGTTCCTAGGGAAGTAATGTACTGGTGCTTGCGAAGAAAAGGAATACCAGAGAAACTGGTCATGGAACCATATACTGTAAGGAGTCAAAGACAGCGGTGAGAACAGTAGAGGGTATGTCAAGAGAGTTCATGATCAGGGTAGGACTACACCAAGGCTCAGCATTAAGTCCCCTTTTGTTCGCAATTGTCATTGATGTACTATCAGACTATTTAAGAGCCAAAAATCTGTGGGAGCTGCTTTTTGCAGATGATCTGGTGATTATGGCAGACAGCACAGGATACGCAAGATACGGGTTGAAGGTGAATGCTAAAAAGGCAGAGGTGTTAGTGTGCAGTAAGAAAGATGAGACTGTTACCATCAGAGACAGACCTGGAAAGGAACTGAAGCAGGTAAATTGTTTCAAATACCTGGGATCACTAGTCGCTGATAGAGGACGGTGTGAAAAGGAGGTACAAGCAGGGGTGAGTGCCAGCTGGATGAAATGGAAGGAGGTTAAGCAAGTTATAACTGACAAAAGGATGCCAATGAGACTGAAAGCAAAGGTCTATACAATTGTAGTCAGGCCAGTGTTGACTTATTGGTCAGTATGCTGGGGCATAAAGAAGAAAGATCAAAGAAAACTACTAACCGAGATGAGCATGCTCCGAAAGATGCTGGGAGTGACACTGTGTGACAGGCTAAGAAACGAGGAAGTGAAAATAACAGTGATGGTAAGTGTAGTGGCAGTAATGGAACAAAATAAGCTCCACTGGTATGGTCATTTTAAGGAAAAAGGAGGTGGTGAAACAGGCATGGGAAGAGCCAGTGAGGGGGGAAAAGGAGCAGAGGGTGCCAGTTGAAGAGATGGAAAGCTGTTTTTCCATTTTCCTGATGGAGCGAATGATTCTCTCCCACACCCCTCTATGGTGGGATCCAGATGGTGGATTGAATATCCATTTGATGTCACATTGGAGCAAGCTGTTCTCGATCTGTGAAGTAGTCCACTCCTTTATAGCCTTTCTGAGCCCATGATCAGCTCCAACAAAGTTGGCCCCATTATCAGATCGCATTTCCTTTACTTGACCTCCTCTTGCAATGAAGCATCGCAGAGCGTACATAAAGGAGTCTGTTTCCAAAGACGTTGCCATTTCTATGTGGACCGCATGACTTGCGAGGCAGGTAAATATCACACCATACCTTTTTACAGATGATCTTCCACGTTTTATGTTGAATGGCCCAAATAGGTCCACTCCGGTTCTAGTGAATGGTGGTTCGTCCGGCAAGACCCTGTTTCTTGGTAAGTCCGCCATCATTTGTGTGCCTGATGCACCATGTTGTCTTTGACATAGTACACTGAGACAGCATTCTTCTGATTGAAGGAGCGTCGATAATCCAGTATCTTTGACATACATAAGACAAGACATGATTACGTCCACTGTGTCCCAGTCGCTCATGTACATCTTGGAGAATCAGATCAGCCACATGATGGCGTTTAGGGAGGATCATTGGGTGCTTGGCTTCAGCTGGCATAGATGCTCGACTGAGCCTCCCTCCAACGTGAAGAATTCCTTCTTGAAGTTGCAGATTCAGTCTGAAAACACGACTACTCTTCTTGATGGTGTCCTCTCTCTGAAAAGTGGAAATTTCCTCCTGGAAACTCCTTTGCTGATGGTGGCTTATATCCAGCTCGGCTCGTCGCAGATTGTCCACAGTCAGGCAAGTCTGCTTGAGACTCTTTTTGTAGCTCAACATCTCCATGTTCACCTGTTGTTGGTCACTGTACAATCCATTAATCTCCTTTCTCTTCCTTAACAGGTCCACCAGGGCTCCCTTGATTCGAGTGAGCCATGCCACCACCTTCTTGAGATGCATCCATGAAGAGTAGTATTGGATTGTTTCATTGCCTCAGTGCTTTCTTCTACTGTTGTAGCATTAATGAGTATGCTTTTCTTGACCTCAGGATCTTCTGCCGTAAGCTCCTCCAGATGATCATGTTTCTCTGGCCATTCCTTTTCGGCTTTGCTAAGGAAGAAAGGCCCTGTGATCCAGACTTTGTTCTTCATGAAAATGCTCACCCTTTGCCCCCTGGAAGCATAATCAACTGGATTCAGCTGTGTATTGACATAACTTCATTGCTGCACCTTTGACGCTTGTAAGATTATGGTAATCCTGTTCGCCACAAATGTCTTAAACCTGATGTTCTCGTTCGCTATGTACTTGAGCACGGTGGTGCTGTCTGTCCAAAACTTGGTGTCTGACAGTGGCAACTGGTAGTTCTTTCTGCAGCATGACATCCACCTTCACAGCTAAGGCAGCCACTGTCGGCTCCAATTGTGGGATGGTTGTGGGCTTGAGAGGGGCAACCCTTGCCTTTCCCAAGATGAATGAGCAGTGTATTTGGTTGCTGCTGTTCTCCTGGACTAGGTAAGTGATGGTACCGTAGCCTGTTTTGCTCGCATCACAGAAGTGATGCAGCCGAGCCTGCACTGCCTTTCCAAACTCTGGTGGCTTGAAGCACTGATCCACTCAAGTCGGTGAGCTGTTGAAGCTCTTCTGTCCACCCAGTCCATTGTTGTGCAAGATGTTTGGCACATCATCGTCCCAGCCTGTTCTTAATCTACACAGTTCTTGCAAGTTGTTTCTGGCAGGCAGTATAACTGGTGACAACATCCCCAGTGGGTCATAGACTGAACTCACAGTTGACAGGATTCTTCTTCTGGTGAGAGGCTTCTGCTGTATGTTCATGTGGAACTTGAACTGATCTGACCGGATACACCACTGTACTCCCAAAGCTCTCTTGATGGTGAGTGAATCCTGGTCAAGATCTTTGACTTCTGTTGCCTGGTTCTCTTGTGGAATGTTTAATAACACCTCTCGGTTGTTAGTCATCCATTTTGTCAGTCTAAAGCCTCCTGTTTGACAGATGGCCTTCAAGTCATGGTGTAGTTTGATTGCTTCTTGTTTAGAGGCAACTGATCTCAAACAGTCGTCAACATAACATAAAAGTTATTCAAGACTGTATCCACTGCTGCTGCACCAAACATGTTCCTGTTGTCTTTGGCACATCATCTCAATGCATAGCTAGTGCAGCTTGGTGAGGAGGTGGCTCCAAACAAGTGTACCTCCATTCTGTACTCCTGCAGCTCTTGTGAGACATTGCTGTCCAGCCACCACAAAAACCTGAGTAGGTCAGCGTCTTCTGGTGGAACTTTCACCTGGTGGAACATTGATTCCACGTCCACCATGACTGCGATCTGCTCTTGGCGGAATCTTGTTGAGACACCAACCAGACTGCTTGTCATGTTCAGCCCCCGCAGTAATTGTTCGTTAAGTGTGGTTCCTTGATATGAAGCACCACAGTCGAATACCACCTGTATTTTCTGTTTCTTAGGGTGGTAGATGCCATGATGTGGAATATACCACACTTTTCTATCACTCAGGTTTAGTTCTTGATCTGGGACCTTTACAGCATAGCCCTTGTTTATCACATCATTCATGAAGCTGACAAAGTCCTCCCTGAATGTCTGATTTCTCAGAAGCTTCTTTTTTAGGTTGAGCGCTCACTGTTTTGTCACTGCTCTGTTGTTGGGCATTTTCACTTCTTTGTTCTTTAACAGCAAACCAATAGAGTAGTGGCCATTGACCAGCTTCTCTGATTCCGAGACTCTGTCCATAAACAGTTGGTCTTCCTTAGACATTTCCAACTGCTCTCCTTGAACATTCTCAGGAAAATCATACTCGAATTGCTGAGTCCACAATTCAAGTTGAGCCACTGAGATCCGATTCATCTGCATTTGTGGGTACCCATTTTTTTGTCCAACTTCTGATGTTCTCGCGCAGCAGTCCATTTACTGTCCATCCCAAAGCTGTGCGTACTGCATACGGCCCATCCTTAACACTTCGGATTACCTCTTCTGGCTCCAAAGCCTTTGCCACATTTGTCCCAATCAGAAGACCGATATCTGCATTGATTGATGGGATTCATACGCCTTGTAGATGTGCCCATCTATCCATGTCTTTTTGAGTTGGAATGTTCTCTTTACTCTCAGGGATAGCCCTTTGTGTGAAAACCCCTGTGAGCTTGATAAAGTTGTCATCTTCTAGGCTACTTACTTCTAGGTCTGGTACAGCTATGCAGGAGACTGTCCTTTGATCTCCCATAGTGGTGAGTAGGATGTTCACATTTTTTCCTTGCAGGTGAAGGTTGTTCGCCAGCTTGTTCGTGCAGAAGGAGGTGTTACTCCCTGGATCCAGGAATGCATAACAGGTCAGTACCTTGTTGCCTTTCTTTGCCTTTACTCTCACAGGAACGATGGTGAGGACACTACCTGTACCCCCGGCCTCAGTCTGCGAACCTGCATCCCCAGCGTCCACAAATCCACTGACAACGGTTTGCTCTTCCCTTGGAGACTCCTCTTTTGGCTCCTCCTTTGAAGCCTTTTCATTTGGTAAGTCTTTAGGTTTCTGTCTTATGTGTAAGAGCGTAGGGTGTGTTGCTGAACGTATCTGACAGCTCTTCTTTTCTTCACAGACCTTACTCATATTTACCTTTAAGACAACTGAAGCAAAGTCCTTTGCTCTTAAGGAACTCAAGCCTTTCCTTGTGCAACTTTTTTTTGAAGTTTCTTGCAATTTTCCATGGTATGATCTTCCTGACAGAAGATACAGGGTTTTATGAAGGCCTTGTTCATGTTTGTTCCCTTCTCCTGAGCTGTCTTGTTCCCAGCACTAGCAGCACCTTTCTCAGCTTTCTGCACTGTTACTTCAATGGCTAGTGTTGTGATATTTTTCTTTCCACTTGACTTTTCTGTCTGGCATTTTGTTTGACCTGAGATTTTGCCAAACACAGGGTGTGATGCCATCTAGCGCTTCTGAACCTCCATATTTTTAATGACATTGACGAACAACATGAATTGTACTTTGGCCTCTACATACCCGGCCCCTAATTGCTTTCTATCCTAGAAACAATTACAACTTATCTGGTGAATGTCTTTCATCTGAGTAAACCTGGCTCACTAACAGTCCTTCTCATACTGCTTCTTGAAGTAAGCAGAGTTTGGTTATAGGCCTCTCAAGTTCATTCGTCTTTGTCTTGACTTGAACCTTGTGGACCATTCCATGCTCGTCCTCCATAGTCTTAACAATTCTTCCCATCAGCCATGCTCCCCTGGGTGCTGATTCATCGACAATCAAGACTACATCTCCTGGGATGAAGTTCCGTGATGGATGGTTCCATTTCTGTCTTTGCTGGAGTTGAGGCAGATGCTCCTTGACCCAGTGCTTCCAGAATAGATCACTCATGTACTGGACTTGCCTCCATCTTTTACGTGTGTAAGTATCATCCGTCCGGAAGAGCCCTGGTGGTAAGTTGGGATTAGTCTTGAGTAGCAGCAAGTGCTGTGGGGCGAGGGCTTCCGGATCATTAATATCATTGGAAGGCATGGTAATAGGCCTGCTATTCAGTATCACCTCACATTCGCAGAAGAATGTCTGCAGACATTCCTCATCTAAACTTTGTTCTCTCAGTGTAGCACCCATGATTTTCCTGATGGAGTGAATGATTCTTCCCACCCCCCACCCCCCACCCCACCCCATGGTGGGATCCAGATGATGGATTGAATATCCATTTGATGTCACGTTGGAGCAAGCTGTTCTCAATCTGTGAAGTATTTCACTCCTTTATAGCCTTTCTGAGCTCACGATCAGCTCCAACAAAGTTGGTTCCATTATCAGATCGCATTTCCTTTACTTGACCTCTTCTTGCAATGAAGCGTTGCAGAGCGTAAATAAAGGAGTCTGTTTCCAAAGATGTTGCCATTTCTATGTGGACCGCACAACTTGCAAGGCAGGTAAATATCACACCATACCTTTTTACAGATGATCTTCCATGTTTTATGGTGAATGGCCCAAATAGGTCCACTCCGGTTCTAGTGAATGGTGGTTCGTCCAGCAAGACTCTGTTTCTTGGTAAGTCCACCATCATTTGTGTGCCTGATGCGCTATATTGTCTTTGACAGATAGTACACCGAGACAGCATTCTTCTGATTGAAGGGGGAGTGTCGATAATCCAGTATCTTTGATGTACATGAGACAAGACATGATTATGTCCACTGTGTCCCAGTCGCTCATGTACATCTTGGAGAATCAGATCAACCACATAATGGCGTTTATGGAGGCTCATCGGGTGCTTGGCTTCACCTGGCATGGATGCTCGACTGAGCCTCCCTCCAATGTGAAGAATTCCTTCTTGAAGTTGCGGATTCAGTCTGAAGATATGACTACTCTTCTTGATGGGGTCCTCTCTCTGAAGAGCGGAAATTTCCTCCTGGAAGCTCCTTTGCTGACAGTGGCTGATGATATCCAGCTTGGCTCGTCGCAGATCGTCCACAGTCAGGTAAGTCTGTTTGAGACTCTTTTTGTAGCTCAACATCTCCATGTTCACCCGTTGTTGGTCGCTGTACAATCCATTGATCTCCTTTCTCTTCCTTAACAGGTTCACCAGGGCTCCCTTGATTTGAGTGAGCCATGCCACCGCCTTCTTGAGATGCATCCATGAAGAGTAGTATTGGATTAGTTGTTGCATTGCATCAGTGCTTTCTTCTATTGTTGTAGCATTAATGAGTATGCCTTTCTTGACCTCAGGATCTTCTGCCGTAAGCTCCTCCAGATGATCATGCTTCTCTGGCCATTCCTTTTCTGGTTTGCTAAGGAAGACAGGCCCTGCGATCCAGACTTCGTTCTTCATGAAAATGCTCACCCTTTGCCCCCTGGAAGCATAATTAGCTGGATTCAACTGTGTATTGACATTACTCCATTGCTGCACCTTTGATGCTTGTAAGATCATGGTAATCCTGTTCGCCACAAACATCTTAAACCTGATGTTCTCATTTGCTATGTACTTGAGCATGGCGGTGCTGTCTGTTCAAAACTTGGAGTCTGACAGTGGCAACTGTAATTCTTTCTGCAGCATGACATCCACCTTCACAGCTAAGGCAGCCGCTGTCAGCTCCAATCGTGGGATAGTTGTGGGCTTGAGAGGGGCCTTCCCTTGCCTTTCCCAAGATGAATGAGCAGTATATTTGGTTGCTGCTGTTCTCCTGGACCAGGTAAGTGACAGTACCATAGCCTGTTTCGCTCGCATCACAGAAGTGATGCAGCCAAGCCTGCACTGCTTTTCCAAACTCTGGTGGCTTGAAGCACCAATCCACTCCAAAGTCGGTGAGCTGTTGAAGCTCTTCCATCCACCCAGTCCATTGTTGTGCAAGATGTTCTGGCAGAGCATCATCCCAGCTTGTTCTTAATCTACACAATTCTTGCAAGATGTTTCTGGTGGGCAGTATAACCAGTGACAACATCCCCAACGGGTCATAGACTGAGCTCATAGTTGACAGGATTCCTCTTCTGGTGAGAGGCTTCTGATGTATGTTCACGTGGAACTTGAACTGATCTGACCAGATACACCACTGTACTCCCAAAGCTCTCTTGATGGCGAGTGAATCCTGGTCAAGGTCAAGATCTTTGACTTCTGTTGCCCGGTTCTCTTGTGGAATGTTTAATAACACCTCACAGTTGTTAGTCGTCCATTTTGTCAGTCTAAAGCCTCCTGTTTGACAGATGGCCTTGAAGTCATGGTGTAGTTTGACTGCTTCTTGTTCAGAGGCAACTGATCTCAAACAGTCATCAACATAAAAGCTATTTAAGACTGTATCCACTGCTGCTGCAACAAACATGTTCCTGTTGTCTTTGGCACACCTTCTCAATGAATAGCTAGTGCAACTTGGTGAGGAGGTGGCTCCAAACAAGTGTACCTCCATTCTGTATTCTTGCAGCGCTTGTTATCAAGCAGTTGATTGCTATCCGGCCACCACAAAAACCTGAGGAGGTCAGCATCTTCTGGTGGAACTTTCACCTGGTGGAACATTGATTCCACATCCACCATGACTGCGACCTGCTCTTGACGGAATCTTGTTAAGACACCAACCACACTGCTTGTCATGTTTGGCCCCTGCAGTAATTGTTCTTTGAGTGTGGTTCCTTGATATGAAGCACCACAGTTGAATACCACCCATATTTTCTGCTTCTTAGGGTGGTAGATGCTGTGATGTGGAATATATCACACTTTTCCATCACTCTGGTTTAGTTCTTGATCTGGGACTTTTACAGCATAGCCCTTGTTTATCACATCATTCATGAAGCTGATGTAGTCCTCCCTGAATGTCTGATTTCTCAGAAGCTTCTTTTTTAGGTTGGGCACTCACTGTTTTGTCACTGCTCTGTTGTTGGGCATTTTTACATCCTTGTTCTTTAACGGCAAACTAATAGAGTAGTGGTCATTGAATCAGCTTTGCTGATTCTGAGACTCTGTCCATAAACAGTTGGTCTTCCTTAGACATTTCCAACTGCTCTCCTTGAGCATTCTCAGGAAAACCATACCTGAATTGCTGAGTCCACAATTCTTCAAGCCGAGCCACTGAGATCCGATTCGTCTGGATTTGCGGGTACCCATTCTTTGTCCAGCTTCTGATATTCTCGCGCAGCAGTCCATTTACTGTCCATCCCAAAGCTGTGCATACTGCATATGGCCCATCCTTAATGCTTTGAATTACCTCTTCTGGCTCCAAAGCCTTTGCCACATCTGTCCCAATCAGAAGACTAATATCTGCGTTGATTGATGGGATTCGTACGCCTTGTAGATGTGGCCACTTATCCATGTCTTCTTGAGTTGGAATGTTCTCTTTACTCACAGGGATAGCCCTTTGTGTGAAAACCCCTGTGAGCTCGATAAAGTTGTCACCTTCTAGGCTACTCACTTCTAGGTCTGGTACAGCTTTGCAGGAGACTGTCTTTTGGTCTCCCATAGTGGTGAGTAGGATGTTCACATTTTTTCCTTGCAGGTGAAGGTCGTTCGCCACCTTGTTCATGCAGAAGGAGGCGTTACTGCCTGGATCCAGGAATGCATAACAGGTCAGTACCTTGTTGCCTTTCTTCGCCTTTACTCTCAGAGGAATGATGGCGAGGACACTACCTGTACCCCCGGCCCCAGTCTGTGAGCCTGTGTCCCCAGCATCCACGAATCCACTAACAATGGTTTGCTCTTCCCTTGGGGACTCCTCTTTTGGCTCCTCCTTTGAAGCCTCTTCATTTGGTAAGTCTTTAGGTTTCTGTCTTATGTGTAAGAGCGTAGGATGCGTTGCTGAATATATCTGACAGCTCTTCTTTTCTTCACAGGCCTTACTCATATGTCCACCTTTAAGACAACTGAAGCAAAGTCCTTTGCTCTTAAG
>JAPEKO010001655.1:0-10462 GCA_027576075.1 Cathorops hypophthalmus
ACTAATTGTTCACATGACAAACACAAATGGCAACAGGTGGTAGTGGAACAAAAATGGAGGGAAACATAATGAGAAGGCGGGGCAGGATCACATGATAGAATATAAGGCACATGTCAAATGAAAACAAACACACAATCAAAACAAAGGAAAATGACAGGTGTCCCACAGCGATCCCTAGTGGTCAGAAGAGCCATGGCACCTAACATCACAAGAACCTTAAATACCTCAGGACTGCCAAGCGTCTCAATTCTCATCAGGCCTGATGGTCTCTCTTCTTTTCTCACTTCAAGTTCACACTTTCCTTCTGCCCAGCCTCTAAGAATGGTAAGCCCGATGCCGACCCCTTCCTGTTTTCTACCAGCCCTGGTCACACACAGCCATGGATTTTGTCACAGAACTCCCCAATTCAGGTGGCAATACTTGTATCCTCATTGTTGTTGACCATTTTTCTAAACCTGTTCATTTCATCCCTCTGCCCAAGCTTCCCACCACCAAGGAGACCGCCAAATTGCCGATACTCCATGTTTTCTGCCTACACGGGCTCCTCTCAGACATTGTATCAGACTGTGGACCCCAGTTCTCTGCCCAATTTTGGAAGGCTTTCTGTAAACTCATTGGTGCTTCTCAAAGTCTGTCTTCAGGTTTTCACCCTCAGACCACTGGACAGACAGAATGGGCCAACCAGGAGCTGGAAGTGGCTCTCAGGTGCATGGTGTCCAAGGACGCTGCCTCCTGGAGCAAGACCCTTCCTTGGAGAGAGTATATTCACAACTTCTTACCCATCTCTGCTACAGGTCTCTCCCCCTTCCAGTGCTTTCTGGGTTACCAGCCATCACTCCTCAGAAAAAGCTCCTATGTTCTGTCAAGATGTTTCAAGAGCAAGCCGACAAATGCCGCTCAGCAGCTCTCATCTATTGGGTGGGGCAGCAGGTAATGCTCTCCACTTGCCCCTCAAGATGGTCTCCTGGAAATTGGCTCCCAGGTTCATAGGACCTTTCCCTATCTTCAAGGTAATTAATCCCTGCTTTGTAAGACTGTCTCTGCCCGTAACCATGTGCCATATTCACCCAACTTTCCATGTCTCCCAAGTCAAACTCCTTGTCTCCAGTTCCCTGTCCCATCCTCCAAACCCCCTCCTCCTCCCAGGTTCATAGATGGTGGTGAGGTCTTCACTGTCAGGAGGTTGCTGACAGTATGACACCAAGGCAGAGGACTCCAGTATCTGGTTGATTGGGAGGGGTATGGTTTTGAGGAGAGGAGCTGGGTTCCTGCCAGGTTCATCATGGATCCCACCCTCATCATGGACTCCATTGTGGGGGTACTGTCACAGTCTGGTCCAGTCCATCCATGCCTTAGATTGTGGGAATTCCAGGCCGGCTCCAGGACAGGAATTCAGTCTTGCCTTGCTGAAGGCCATTTCCTGAAGCGGCACTCCCACACCTGCTACCACTCCTCTCCCATCAGCCAGGGCTTTTTAAGAACTGTTTGGAGCTACTCCATTTGCCAGACTGTCTCTTGTAGATTTTCCTCACCTCGCTACAACTTTTTGGTATTGTCTTCTTGATTCCCCCTGCCTGAACTTGTTTTTTTGTCAGTTTTTGCCTGCCTGTTCTTTTGAGTTGTTTATTGCCACCTCTGCCTGGATGTCCCTTATCCCTGTGTTCATCAGTCTTTGTGAAGCTTTTTCTGTCCCCTGATTGTGTCTACCTGCTTCTGTGTTTTTGACATCCTGGCCTGTTTTTTGACTACCCATTTTTGCCTGAGCCCTACTATACCTTTTGCCTTTCTGCTATTTACTTCATTAAAGAAGTTTTCTCTTTACAGTGCTTGTTTTCTGAGTCTGCTCTTGGGTCCTTACTTCACCTTAGCTAGCCACTCCTGACCTTGGGTGCCTTGCTCAAGGGCACTTCAGCCATTCCTACTGGTCCAGAGAAGCAAACCAGCAACCTTTTGGTCCCAATGCTGATTCTCTAACCATTAGGCCATGGCTTTCTTTGGTGACATCATGTGTTTTGCATCTATGCAGTGACAAGTTCATGAGTAATTCAAAGAAGAGTTTGAGGATATGCAGAGCTGTATGCTGATTGTAACTTTTAGGTAAATTCAAAAAAATTTTTCGCTAACACTGCCACATTGACAAGCAATTAGCATCACTGGAAAGGTTGTACCATCTCATGCGATATGCAGTTCACATCACTGTGATAACTTCATGAGCAATTCAACCAAGAAAAGGGGATGTGAATTTGGATGCAATTTGTCAGTTGAGTTCATTGAGAATCTAAAGTGCTGAACCCTGTCTTTTCAGATTATAAGTGTCTCCAAATTCTGCATGCTGTGCACCTTTTTCAGATAGGCTCAGCTTCACTACATGATGTCTGTAATAGGTTTTACACATTTTAGACAGACATGGACTATGACTCAACATCCACTCTATTCTGTTGCCCATGCTGCTTAACAACAACATCCTGGACCATGCTATTCAGCTCGAGCAGCTAACATGCTATCAAGTGGACAGAGCTCTCGTTGAAGGAGGTAAGACCCGCGGCAGGGGGCTCTGGGTTTACATCAATGATGCCTGGTGCCATGATGCTGCTGTGGTCTGCAAACACTGCTTACCATTAGTGGAGTTTATGGTTATTAAGGGCCGACCATTCTATTCTATCTACCGAGAGACTTTACAGCCAGGGATGGACTGGCCATCGGGCATACCAGGCATTTTCCCGGTGGGCCGATGTGCTATTTGGGCCGATGGTCCCGACACTTTTTAAATTAGGCTATTATTATTTAGCCTATTGGCCTGAGCGGTCCATAAAATCAGCAGATCAGCGGCCTGATCGACGTTGGCCCAATAACATGGTCAAGAACACCACTTCCTTTGGTCCTATCTGCGTTCAGCAAAAAAAAAAAAATTAAGCGCAAGTTCCCTAACCGCCAGCCCACACACGTTGATCTACGTGGCACATTGGATATTTTCTTTACTGACACAGGGCTGGTCCAATCATGAAACACCTCCCCCTTCGGCCCAGTGTCACGGTCTGAATTTACCACCAGTCTGAATTTACCATGCACATGCGCAGACCAATTCCCCCCCCACCCCACTGGTCAACTTCCGGGTAGTTTGAATTTACCATTTCTTGCTGCAATGCTGTACCGAGCAGATGGACTTTGGCTGTTACGTCAACATAAAAAAATCTTGTACATCGGTTGCACCTATTAAATCATGTCCACGAAGACCAATTAAGTCATGTTAAAAGTGGCAAATTGCATTCTGTTAAATTAGCATGATTTTTTTCATGCATTTGTGAAGAAATTGTTTATCAGTCAAACATGATTTTTTTTTGCATTGATCAACAATTTTTACATGTGAAACTGATGTATAATAATCAGTCAAACATGATTTATTTTGCTTTAATGAACATAATTTTTACATGTACCACTGATGTATAAGATTGTTATCAGTCAAACATGACTTCTTTTTGTTTGATGGACATAATTTTATAAGTGCAACCGATGTACAAGATTTTTTTCATGCCATGTTTTAAAAACTATTGCATGTCAAACTAACATGTTATTTAAAAAACACCTTCTTCCTCAATAACGTCATACAATCAACCACAACTGCAATTGGAGTAGAAATTTCCGACATTTATTTAAGCATTTCCAGACTGCAGACAAATGAGATCAAACTGACATGGCCTTGTAGTCAGTGAAAAAGAAACAAAATAAAGCCAATAGAAAGCTTAAATGCATTTCACAAGATGCCACTGTCGATTAATTTCTAATAACTCTTTAGTGCCTTTCGCACTTCCAAATTGCAGGTCACTGCAAAAAAAAAACTGCAAGAAAAGTGTAATAAACACTTTAATGGCTCAACACTCCCATTAGTGGCTCAACAATCCCAAATTAAGTGCAAAGACAGTGCAGTGCCTTTAAATGTTGAACAGAGGATGCAAATAGAAGAAGAAGGGGGAAAAAAAGGGGGAAAAAAAAGGGGAAAACAAAGCCTCTGCCGTTTCCCCCCAAATCTGAACAAAAATATGAAAAACTGTACATGACTGCAGATATGCACATTTTAAGCCCTATAGACAGGTAAAAAACATTCAAAGCCCAATAAAAACTTAAATGCATTTCCCAATTAAATATCAAATGTTCTCGGGCAAATTTGACATATTCCGTGCATTTCAACATTGCAAGTAATTTCAACAACTTCGGCAGTGATAAGCCGATATCAAATTATTCAGTCTAGAAAGTCCTCTGAAAATACAAGACAGTGCGATGCCTTTAACTGCTGAATACAGGATGTGAATAGAAAAAAAAACGAGTTTGAAAGTCTGCAGCCTCTGTATAGATTGCCGTTTCCCCCAAAAAACTGAAAAAGAAAAACTGTACATGACTGCAGATGTGCACGTTTTAAGCCCGATGTCTACTTAACACAAGCTAATAATAATAATAAAAATAAAACAACCCACATTTTCCTGACTCTATAGACAGGTGAAAAACCATTCTTAAAAAGCCCAATAAAAACTTAAAAGCATTTCCCAATAAAATGTCAAATGTTCTCGGGCAAATTTGCTGAACACAGGATGCCAATAGAAAGGTAGAAAGGCCACAACATCAGAACATATTGCTGTTTCCCCACCAATTACAGAAAGATAAAAAGAAAAGCATTTTGTATTCATGTTCAACATTTAGTATTCAAGTTTCTTTCCGATTGCCTAGACAGAAGAACAGAACACGCAACTCAGCACGCAATAGCAACACTCACAAAATTGTTTTAGCAATTGGAGGAAAGAACCGTTAATCATGGAGTTTGTTTTGCAGGGCCTGGCATTTTTTTGACATGGTGGTGCCCTCCAGCTCCATGATGATCTTCTGCAGAACCTCAAATGTATATGAGTTCTGTGGGGTAATCCAGAGCATACATGAGCCCAAATAGCATAGCTGCTGCTAAAGCCACATTGTCCAGTTCCCCCAGTACCTGTTGCCCCTCCAGGATGATCCCCATCTCAGGATGCTCTGAGGTGTGGCACTTCACGACCAGAATCCCCACTGTTGTTTCTTCCACTGCTCTCTGAATATCATCGTCTTCCTACAGAGTAAAATAAAATGATATAGTGAGAATGGGAGAACAAATCTATTAAAAACATGCATTGAGCCTGCATAGAGCCTTCAGTTTCTATAACTGATTGGATCAGCTTTACATCCTGCAGCATCTCAAAAGAGAGTAGGGTAGAACGGGGTTGGTTATCACATTCATCATATTTCAGCCTCTAAAGGTCACTGATCAAAACTGTTGACACAGAAATGTTTGTAATTAGTGTCACAGGACATCTACATTGATAGTGGAGGCAAAAACATTGTTGTCTCACCTCAAGGTTATAATGTGTTTTTCACATGAAAATTGAGATGTCTAATGTTTTTCTTCTCACTCATTAAACGATGGGCTGACATCAAAATCAGTAGGAGTAAGCTACAATTTGGTTACATTTTTTCTTAGCTAGGGCAATCCATGTGGCAGCTAGCCTCCAAGAGAGTTTAACATGTCAGCTGGGGTTGGTTGTCACACTGCTTTTGGGGTTGGTCTTCACGATAATTTTCATTGCCTGTGGTGTTTTATCTGTTTTAATTTTAAGAGAGTCTAAAAATGAACCAATGAAATGTATTTGGTCATTTTAGACTCACAGATGAGTTCTGTGTCATTGAAATTTTAAAAAATAGCCATAGCCTGTGGTGTTTTACATTCAGGTTGTGCGTGAAATACGCAACATTTACATTTTTATAGTTATAAAGAGTATAAAAAGTAGCAAATGGACCTTATTTGATGATTATGTATACATGAGCTATGTTTAGGTTCACATTTCATTGAAATTAAAAATGTATCATTTTTATTAGATATTTAAATTTTTTTTATTTACCCCCATTAGAATAACATTGGGACAACCAACCCGATAGGGTGTGATGACCAACCCCCCAACAGGGTTGGTTGTCACATTTGCGCAAGGTGCCTTTGACAACCCATATCTTTTGAAGAGAATGGATTCTACGGGATCTATGACTACACTAATGTACCCGACACATGAAGCATTGAATCTATCTAGAAAGGGTTTTCTTGCAATATACTGTTGTTTTTCCCCTGACATTAGATTTAAGTATAAAATGTGACAACCAACCCCGGTCTCCCCTACACACTCTCCACTTTTAAAGGGACATTATAGAAATTAAATAATGTGTTCAGCTGTATTCAGAGGACAACGAAGCGATAAAAACATACATTAAAAGTTATCACATTTGCTAAAATGTGAGGAGTCTATGCCAAATATCCACAATCTTTCCCTGTGCACAAACCATGGTGAAAAAAAAAAAAAGGGATATTGGCGTATTTGAAAGCCACATCAGCTTCCCAACTCCACTTGCTTGCCTTGGAGGATAAGAAGGGCTGACAGGAGCTGGTCAGCTGAGAACTTGTCAGCTACACCTGCCATCAAAGACTGTTGTTTTCAGCCATTTTGAAAAGAACATGCATATAATAACTACTGTATAATACATGCACAGTCTTTTCTCACCAACTCTCTATAATCTTTATTATAATCCGATAGTGTATTGCAATGTTGTACAGGAGATTAAAAAAAAAAAAAGGTACAGCAATCTACCACTATTGACATTGCCATTGAAAATGCCCTCCTAATGCACATAGGCCTTGGGCAGGGAGGAAAGTAACTCCTAACAAAAAGGATTTCAGGTGAGAACTAATCATTGCTGCTGCAGGTACTCCAACCACTGTGCTCATGGTTACTCCTGCACCCACAACTGATATGCACCTTGTTACACATATTGGCAACAGTGCAGACCATCGAAAGTGCAAGGCCTGCTGGGGGAATACAATAAAGTGCAACACTTCAGTAGACTTCAGTTCCATTCTACACTGCTCCAAAAAAAATGAAGGAAACAAAGCAATGCAACTCCAAGTCAATCATAATTTTGTCATGATAGCTTGTCTAGTTAGGAAGCAACACTCATTGTGAATCCATTTTACCTACTGTTGTGCAAATTTAACAAGTAATGGGTTGAAATTAGAGGTAGTAACCCATTTCTCTTTTTTCATCCTTTCTGGCTGATTTTTTGGTCACATGTGCCATTCTCACACCCCTGTAGGTACCGTGATGCGGTGTCTATCACCCAATTAAGTTGCTCAGCTAGTGGTACTCTTAAGAACGTCAATGTGTGCCGTCAATGCCAATGTGTGCTGTGGCAAGAAGGTTTGCTGTGTCCACCAGTACAGTGTCCAGAGCATGGAGGAGATGCCAGGAGACATGCCAGTACACCAGGGAACATGGAGGAGGCCACAGGACGGTTTACAACCCAGCAGCGGGATCGCTATCTCCTTCCTTTTACCAGATGGCACAGAAAAACCACTGCCAGAGCCCTGCAAAATGAGCTTTGTGGGCCACTCGTGTGCGCATTTCTGCTCAAATGGTCAGAAACGGACTTCATGAGGAGGATATGAGGGCCTGGTGTCCACACGTGGGGCCTATACTTACAGAGTGGCACCATAGGGAGCGAGTTGCGTATACCAGAGAACATCAAAATTGGCATGTTCGCCATTGGCGCCCTGTGCTCTTCACAAATGATGTTGCAGACAGCATAACATTCTCCATGGCATCTCCAGACTTTGTCGTGTCGGTCACGTGTTCAGTGTGAACCTGCGTTCATCTGTGAAGAGCACAGTGCACCAATGGCGAATGTGCCAATCTTGATGTTCTCTGGAATACACAAATTACTCCCTATGATGCCGCTCTGTACGCATAGGGCCCACGTGTGGACATTGGGCCATCATACCCTCCTCACGAAATCCTTTTCTGACCATTTGAGCAGAAACACTCACATCAGGGGCCTGCACAAGCTCATTTTGCAGGGCTCTGGCAGTGGTCTTTCAGTGCCACCTGGCAAAAGGAAGGAGATAGCGATCCCGCTGCTGGGTTGTAAACCGTCCTATGGCCTCCTCCACAACCCCTGGTGTGCTGGCATGTCTCCTGGCATCTCCTCCATACTCACTGTACTGGTGGACACAGCAAACCTTCTTGCAACAGCACACATTGACCGGTCATCTTGGACGAGTAACACTAGCTGAGCAACTTCAGTGGGTGACAGATGCCGCCTCACGGTATCTACAGGGATGTGACAAAAAAAAAAAAATCAGCCAGAAAGGATGAAAAAAGAGAAATGGTCTGTGGACACCACCTGCAGAATAACTATTTTTAGGGCATTTTTGGTCATTACCCCTAATTTCTACCCATTGATTGTTAAATTTGCATAACAGTAGGCAAAATGGATTCACAATGAGTGTTGCTTCCTAACTGGACAGGCTGATATCACAGAAGTATAATTGATGTGGAGTTGCATTGCTTTGTTTTGGTGTTCCTTTTATCTTTTGGAGCAGTGTATATTATGCTGACAAGGAACTGTTTTAAAGACTGGCATGAAACATAAATGCAAATAAAAAGGATAAATGTTACATTCCAATACACTGTCCTTTTTGCTGTGGGAAAAATACAATGGGCAACACATGTGTATTCCCACACAGAAATGGCACTGGACTGGTTCCACATCATGATGGGAAAAAATGCCTTAGGCTCTCACATCTGATTCCAAGCCGATGTAGGTCAACTGGAGAGAAATGTGGGCATTTCCAGGGGTTTGTATAACCGCATGGATTGAAAAATCAATACTCTTGAACAATTTTGTCAACCAAAGTGTCTTGGCTGTACAGAGATAGCAATCATTTGATGATGGCTTAAGTTTGTGAACACACGATACACTAAAGCAGCAGAAAATAACCCACAACTTTAACTGACTACTTTCTTTAGCGTCAGTCTTAAACTGGGACACAATTTACACTTACCACAAGTTCTCGAATGAGGTTGCTTGGGTCCTCATTGAGGTAGATGCACAACCCTTTTAGCAGGCATTCCCGGCCAACGTCAACATAGTCAGCATCAGCGTGATCACCATCCTAAGTAAAGAGGGATGAGGGTACAACAACTTTTGATTAGAAAAAAAAGTGTACTATACCACTGCCATTTTCATCTCACAATAGTGAGTATTCTTACCCGAGTAATTGGTGACATAACCGTCTTTAGATGTGTGCCGATCTGGCCAGTTCTTCTCGTGAAAAGCTTCCCAAGCCTGTCAGACAGAATGTCTAACTGAGAAAGAAACCGGGATTGTAAGGGTATTGTTGTGATCCGTTTGAATTCAGCGTTGATCTGAAGAAGACAGTGAAAAAAAAGGCATACAGGAATTACTGCATAAATCCCCCTCAAACCCTGATTTCATCCAATTAATGATACACAAAAAATTGCCCCCCTGTGGAATGAACAGGTCAGAAAAACCCAAGCAATAGTTTGGAGCATCCCATTCAAGATATTCGAATGGTGACATATCTATCAAACTCAATTGCTGCATATGTTCCACCCCGCCTGTCCTGTACTGACAGTGGACCTTTAGGGAAAGTCTACAAAATTATTCGAACATCTGGCTTTTAAACTTCCTGGACCTAAACCTCTCATTACTGCTATTATTTACCGCCCCCCCAAACCCAACCCATATTTCCTGTCTGACCTCTCTGAATTAATCACCACATTATTTTCTATTTCATCATCTCTTCTGCTCCTTGGTGACTTCAACCTGCACATTGACTCCCCGGACTGTAAACATACTATGGACTTCCTCGACCTCCTCAACTGCTCCAGCTTCACTCAACACATCAACTTCCCTACCCACAACCTAGACCTGGTCTGCTCCACCGGCCTCCATATCCACAACATTTCCATCACTGACCTCTCCATATCCAACCACCTAGCCATTATATTTGACATCCCCAAACCAAAACAAAAACGCACGATCACCTTCCGCAACATCAAATCCATCTGCCCAGTCGCTCCCTCCACCTGCATATCAAACAGTCTTTCTTGCCTCACCCCCCCCTGAAAATCCAACCCCCATGGACCTTGTCAACATTTACAACAACACTGTCTACCTCCCTCAACACACTGGCACCTCTGAAAACCAAAACAGTCACCTTTACCCACTCAGCACCTTGGTTCACTCCAGAATTCCACAAACTCAAGAAACAACTCCGACAGCTAGAACGACTACGCAAGAAAACCGGCCTCACAGTCCATTCCCTCGCTTACAAAGACCATATGCATCACTACAAATCAGCCCTCAACAAAGCACGTTCAACTTACTATTCTGGCATTATCCACTCCGGTTCCTCCAATCCATGCTTCCTTTTCTCCACCATAAACAAACTCCTCAAACCCCACAACAACATTTCATCATCATTCACCCGAGAAATGTGATAACCTTTTGTCATTTTTCAATTCAAAAATAGAAACTATCCACAACCAGCTTGCATCCTCCACTACCCCACAACCAGAACCCACACTCTTTTCATCCTCTG
>JAPEKO010001670.1:0-10460 GCA_027576075.1 Cathorops hypophthalmus
CTCATTCTTATCTTTCCTATCTTTCTATTACTTTTCTCTATATTTCAATAAACCTCATTTCTGTTGATACAAGAATTCTCGGTTGACTATTATTGTTCATTATTATTAGAAATTTTCCACAACACGTCTCAGGTGAGATGCAGACTCAGTCTACCTGCATTGGCTCAGCAGAAGGGATGGGAGGCTGATGAGAGCAGGGCAGGACTGAATTCCTGTTCTGGATCCGGCATGGAAGTCCCACAAACTAAGGCATGGATGGACTGGACCAGACTGTGACAATTTTATGTGATGTACAAATGGGGCTCTTACAATACTTAGCCCAGTGTAAATTAAATATTCTAGTGCACCTTTTATGTTTTTTTCCTGTCCAAAGTCTCTCTAAAATACAACCAGATTAACATATGGCTACTCCTCACTCATCTCTTGTAAATTTATTATTTCAATTAAAGCTGTCAAAGGTGTTCTTTTGGGTTCAGAAAAGAAAATGTTCTTTTCTGCTGTCAAAAGAAATCTTCCTAAGATACCTTCATATTATATCTCTTGCCAAAAATATGTTCTTTTCCCTTGAGTTTCTTTTAAAAGCCTTGCTGCCTGTAATTTTTCCATGTATACATTATATTTTACTTAGTAGTTCACAATTTTACAACCTTACAGAGATAGATTAATTTTTTTAATTACCACTGAGGTAGAAAAGAGTGAGAGAGAGGGGGAAAAGATAGAGAGAAATTCAGAGTGAGAGATTCAAAGAGAAGGGAGCTTCATGCACACATACTCTCCTGTTTGACCTCTGATGTCACTTTGACAATATTTCACACATGCAGAAAGACAGCTGCAGCACAAGTGCACACACAGAGACTGGTGTCTTTTTCTTCTCAGACACATGCAAACAATACAAAGACAATACGATTCAATGCTTTACCTCTTTAGACACACACACCTGTCCATTCAGACCTCCATCCATCCATTCTCTGTAACCGCTTATCCTGTGTAGGATAGTGGGCAAGCTGGAGCCTATCTCAGCTGACGATGGACAAGAGGCAGGGTACATCCTGGGCAAGTCACCAGATCATTGCAGGGCTGACACACAGAGCTGACACTCACACCGACAGTCAATTTAGAGTCACCAATTAGCCTAACCTGCATGTCTTTGGACTGTGGGGGAAACCGGAGCACCCGGAGGAAACCTACACAGAAAAGGGGAGACGATGCAAACTCCACACAGAAAGGCCCCTGTTGGCCACTTGGCTCAAACCCAGAACCTTCTCACTGTGAGGCAACAGTGATAACCACTACACCACCATGCCGCCTCCATTCAGACCTTTAAAGTATAAAGTAGCATTTACAGGTACCAAACATGGGCAGTACCTTAGCAAAACTTTAACTTAAAAGAGGTATCCACAGGTACACATAAACTGCAGTATTCTTCTCACAATATGTTCTCACAACATGACCTGCCCATGCAGCCCTTTATTACCAAAATAAAGTGGTTTCATGATATTTTAAAAGTGGCCTGTCTTCATTACAGGCTTTTTCTCATGATTAACAACTTTTCTGCAACTCTTTGTTAAGACTAGAGATTTTCATGGAAATTCAGCCAGTAGAACATAACACATAACAACCACCTCAAAAGACAACACCTGTGCCACTTCCCTTTCAGTCTCAGAATTACTGTGTTGGGAAAAAAAAAAGTTTCCACTTTTACTAAGCTGTTCAGATTTGGAGAATTTAGTTCTTTTACCACCACACTTAGAGCCAAAACCACAACTACACAAACTTTATAAATCAAATTAGTATCAAAAAATTGCTCAACATTTTGTTGCAGCCACTGTTTGTGCAGTGAAGTTCAGGCACCCAAGTGCAGTCAGGTGCAAAGCTTCTTTCCAAATCACACCGGGGTCACCAGAATATGTTGTGGAAGCTCTCCCAAGCAAAAATGATTCAAAGTCAAAGAGGTTGCAGAAAAGTTTAGACCTTTATTAAATCAATTAGTAAAAACTGAGTCAGTCTGCAGAGTGAACTGGTTCCAAGTGTAAAATCATCCATTTTTATAGTGTTCCACCAATATTTCCAATGCCAGACTTGCACTATACAAGGATACATTTCAGCCTTCCTCTCCCAATATGTCCAAAGCTTGGACTACACTGTTCTTAATTCATGGACAAAGCTCCCTGACTGTTCTTAATACAAAAACAGACCACCCTGTGCTAAATGAAAATATGCATCCAAACAAGGCTTTTAAGGTTATTCTGGTAATATTCTGGTTTAAGATTATTCTGGTTCAACACATGCTTCAGTGTTCTATAACAGTATAAAGCTTTGACTAATCTGTTTGTAATATCAACTTCATTCAAAGCCAGTCATCATAAACCAAATTATTGCTTGTATGATGACATCAAGGAATGTGCGTGTGATTACATATATGCATTTTAAATCATCACAAGCCCCACTGAGGTGCTCAGATTTTGTAATTGTTTTTCCATGACATTGAATGATTCCATAATTTCCCCTCTACTTTATCTGGGGAAAAACATGGCATAAATTAAAATAATTTTATTTAATGCATGAGTTATGTTCTATGAAGCCAGAAAATTCAGCTGTTTTTGTGTCGTGCAGGTATCTATGATTTGTTTATTTGCTAAAAAAAAAAAAAAAAGCTGGGTGAACATGCTCTGTGATGATTCCAAAATTTTTTGCCAGGGGTTGTACACTCATCATGGATATTAATGTGATGGCAATATTGGCCTTTTAAAGATTTCTTCTGTGGAAGAATGTCTGTACAACATACATATTTAACACAAGAAAACAAGAATTTGGTGTACAAGTTTTAATTTATTTTGGGTTTTCTGAAATCAACACATAGTCAAAATTATACCTACAAGGTCATAAATATACATACATTTGGAAATATGACCAAACATCTCCCCTTGGACCAGAAAGTCATTGAGGATCTTTGAGGCCTGGATCTTCTCTGCTGGACTACTACATCACCAGACTTGCCCGCTGTGTCTCACCCAGAGAGGAGGCGCCAGAAGCTGTGTGAAAGAAAACAGAAGCATGGCAAGCATGGAGGCATCTGGGCTAGGCTAGCCACTAGCCTGCACAGAGCTGCAATACCATCCCTCATTCTGGTTAATGTACGTTCACTAGACAACAAAATAGATAACATAGACCTCATGAGATCTGCACTACATGATTTGAGGGACTGCTGTGTTTTCATCTTTACAGAATCCTGGCTGAATAACAACATCCCAGACTCCACTATCCAACTAGCTGGGCTAACATGCTACCACGTTGACCAAGCCTTTACGGAAGGAAGCAAGACTCATGGCGGGGGAGTGTGTGCTTACATCAGCGATGCTTGGTGCTGGAATGCTACTGTAGTGCACAAACACTGTTCTCCACTGGCAGAGTTTATCATCATCAAGTGCTGACCCTTCAACCTACCAAGGGAGTTTACATTGATTCTGCTCATCACTGTTTATATCCCTCCCACCGCTAACACCAACATTAGGAGTGAGGCACTCAATGAACTCTACCAGGCCATCAGTGAACAACAGATGGCGCACCCAGACAGATTCCTTATCACAGCAGGAGACTTCAATCACACAGATTTAAAGGTTTTACTGCCCAAACTACATCAACATGTGGCCTTTCCAACAAGAGGTGACAATTTACTGGACTTGGTGTGCACAACCCACAAAGGAGCTTACAAGGCCTCCCCAACCTGGGTCTCTCTGATCACATCACCATCATGCTGAGACTTGCATATACAGCCAGAGTGAGAGCCATCAGACCAACACAAAAGGAGGTATGTGTGTGGCTAGAGGGGGCCTCCTACGCTTTGAAAGACTGCTTTAGCACTACACACTGGGACTTTTTCAAAGAAGCAGACACTTACAATGACCACATAGAGAAATACACTGAGGCCATCACAGCATACATTGCTAAATGCACTGATGATGTCTGTAGCGCCATCGATATGGCACCGAGCTAAACCACCAAAGAAGGACCAGGACCACAGGGGACGTGTTTTTGAAGCTTTAATTTCCTTCTTCGAATGGTGAAAACTGCAAGAGTACAATACATTGTATTGAAGACATGAACCGATGCGATCGCTAAAATTAAGTACATAAACTTCGCATCTCTTTGAATTAATACCAAAATATAATTACTAAAACATCACATAAACACATTGTAAACTTACGGCATTGCCTTGTTAACGCTTCAAGGATGGATGATGACAAATTGTTTTATGATCGGCTCAATAGCCATGGCGTCTTTGTTTACCATGCCGAGATCAGGAAGCGGAAGGGAGTCAAAAAAAAACGGAAGTGGTATTACTTCGCTATTATTTTTTAACCAGAAGCACAAATGAACACAAGATATTTATATAGAACAATTCTTAATGAAATTACTATCGTTTTTAACCTTGTATCATATTTTTAGACACATGAAATTATTTATAAAAGAAAAACAATTGCCTTAAAGGCATACAGCATTAGAAATCGTGCACAGTAACAGTCTCCCTATAGAAAACAGTTTACCTCACAGGCGACTGGCTCCACCTAGTGGTGACTACACGTACCTCACCACAAACACTTTTGTATTATGAGATGAACTTATAAACAAATGAATGAACAATTGCCTTACAGGCAACACACTCCCCGCCTGGCCTCGTAGGCCACTATAGTTAACTAAACATCACGAGAGTCCATTGGCAGAAGAAGAATGACTTCAGTGACTGGTCGCATAAAGGTCTTTACACTACCTTGTTCACTTACTCTGACCTCAATCTTCCTCACGTGACTGTCCTTTCCAGGAAAGGTGGCAATGACCCTAGCCATGGGCCAGCTGTTGCGTGGGGCCTGCTTGTCTTTCAGCAAGACAAGATCACCTACTTGAAGATTCCTTCGAGAAACAGTCCATTTTTGTCTTTTTTGTAGTGACGGCAGGTACTCTCGCCTCCAGCGTGTCCAAAACTGGTTGGCAAGAGCCTGAACTTGTCTCCATTGCTTGGTGTAAAGGTCTCTGTCCATGAAATTTCCGGGAGGTGGAAGAAGGCAAGACTTCTGGGTGAGCAGCATGGATGGAGATAGAATGAAGGGATTGTCGGGGTCGGAAGAAACTGGGAGGAGCGGCCGTGCATTTATGATTGCGGTGACTTCCGCCATGAGCGTGCACAACACGTCGTGGGTGAGTTGCACCTTGCTTTGGAGGAGCATAGAGTCCAGAATTCTCCGAGCAACGCAGATCATTCGCTCCCAGGAGCCTCCCATGTGGGAAGCGTGTGGTGGGTTGAATTCCCAGCTGCAGCCTTGGTCCTTTAGATAGTTTTCGAGTGTCTCGTCCATGCCTAACTCCTTGGAGGCTGCGATGAAGTTAGTGCCACGATCTGATAATAGTTTCTTGGCGGGTCCTCTTAGTGAGAAGAAGCGTCTCAGGGCATTGACACAGCTGGACGTGTCGAGAGAATCGATTACCTCAATGTGGACAGCTCTCGAGCTCATACAGCTAAACATGATGGCCCAGCGCTTGCTTTGTGCGTGTCCACCTCTAGTACGTCTACTGGTGACAGTCCATGGCCCGAAAACGTCAAGGCCGACGTAACTAAAGGGAGGACATGTTTTCAGTCGTTCTGGTGGAAGATCTGCCATGCGTTGTTCTTCCTGTTTTCCGCGTAGTTTGCGACAGGTGATGCATTTGTGGATTACTGAGCTCACGAGTCCTTTGCCACCTATTATCCACAGTCCTGCTGCCCTTATTGCCCCATCCGTCAGATGACGGCCTTGGTGGTGAACCTGCTCGTGGTAGTGACGAGTAAGCAGGAGTGAGACGTGACTGTCTTTGGGGAGAACAATGGGGCTCTTTTCAAAGTTCTCAAGCTCTGAGTGTTTGAGGCGGCCTCCGATTGAAATGAGATCGTTCTGAAGGACTGGGCTGAGTCTCAGCAGGGGGCTCTGTTTTGGAATTGGCTTGCCAGCTTTGAGGGCAGAGAGTTCTTTTTCGAAGGCGGCCTGTTGAGCTTTTTGGAGAATGATGTGTTTTGCTTTGGTCATTTCCTCTTGTGTTCGAGGTAAGTTGCATTGGTGCCAGCCTTTGCATTCACTGTGTGGATTTGTGCCATTGAAAGACTTTGCGATGTGAATGAGGAATGCTACTGCTCTGACTAGGGACTTGAAGGTGGAAAAGCGCTCAAAGCGTTTGCAGGTAAGTACTTGGAGGTGAGTAGCACAGGTTTTAACTTGTGGTCTGATTTCACAGTCTTTGTCTGGTTCAACTAACTCGAATGTTTTGTTTTCTTGCTTTGTTTCTGCAGGTGGACGACGAATGAAGGTAGGTCCAGTGAACCAGGTTGTCTTTGTCAATTGGGTTGGTGTGAGTGAGCGGGATGCATGATCCGCTGGGTTTTCCTCGGTGCGCACGTAGTGCCACTGTTCCGGTTTCGAAGACTGACGAATGCGCTGCACTCTGTTGTGAACATATGTGTAAAATCTCTTTGACTCATTGCAGATGTAGCCTAAGACTACCTTACTGTCTGTGTAAAGGTGAACTGCATCAAACTGAATGTCTAGCTCATCCTGAATGAGATCGGCCATCTCTACAGCCAAGACGGCTGTGCACAGTTCGAGTCTTGGTATAGTGGGCTCTGACTGGGGGACTAATCTTGCTTTGCCCATGACAAATCCGGTCTCGACTTCGTTGTCTGGGAAGACTGCTCTGCAGTAGGCTACAGCGCCTATGCCTTTGGTGGAAGCGTCCGAAAACAGGTGCAATTCTGTGTATTTTGCTTGGCTTAGAGAGGTTGTTGTGTATGTTCTCGGGACATGGAGCTCTTTCAAGTCTTTGAGGGAATCTCTCCAAGCTTCCCATTTGCTTTGCTTATCTTCCGGAAGTGGAGTGTCCCAATCTGAATTTTCAGAAGTGAGTTCTCTGAGCAAAGCCCTTCCTTGAATTGTGACTGGTGCTAATAGGCCCATAGGATCGAAGACACTATTAACGGATGACAAGACACCGCGTCTTGTGAATGGCTTGTCTGTGGTGGCCACTGAAAAGGTGAAAGTGTCTGTAATAGTTTCCCAGATGAGGCCCAGACTTCTCTGTGACTGGGTTTCTTCGCCACCAAGATCTAAGTCCTTTACTACTGCTGCACAGTCTTCAGGGCAGAAGGCCTGCATGACTGCCTGAGAGTTGGAAGCAAACTTGTGCAGGCGGAGGTTGGACTCAGCGAGCGAGGCTTGAGTTCTTTGGAGCAAGTCGATCGCTTCGGTCGGAGAGGGCAAAGAGATGAGCCCATCGTCTACGTAAAAGTGCCTCTCCACGAACTTGACTGTGTCGGTCCCATGCTCTTTTGCTCCAGCTTGAATGGCCTTGCGCAGCCCATAAACAGCAATAGCAGGAGACGGTGAGTTGCCAAACACGTGGACTTTCATTCGATAGTCGATGACTTCCTTGTTGACGTCGTTGTCCTTGTGCCACAGGAAACGGAGGTAGTTACGATGGTCTTCGCGCACCATGAATCCGTGAAACATTTGCTGTATGTCGGCCATGATAGCGACAGGTTCTTTGCGGAAGCGGAGGAGCACCCCAATGAGGCTGTTGTTAAGATCTGGGCCTGTGAGGAGTACGTTGTTGAGTGAGACACCGGAGTATTGGGCGCTGGAATCGAAAACTACCCTGATCTTGTTGGGCTTTTGAGAGTGGTAAACGCCGAACGTTGGGAGAAACCAGCACTCTTCTCCTTGCTCTAAATCGGGTGCTACTTCCGCGTGGCCATTTGAAAAGACGGCTTCCATGAACTCCACATATTGTATCTGCATGTGGGGTTTCCTCTGCATGCTCCTTTTGAGAGAGGCGAATCGACTGAGTGCTAACTCTCTGTTGTTTGGCATTGGTTGCCGGGGCTCTTTAAAGGGTAGAGGGGCGACCCAGCTATTGTCGTCATCTCTGTACATGGCTTTGTCCATTATCTCTAGAAAGAGAGTGTCCTCTATGGAGGGAGCTAGCTTGTTGTCATGTTCAGTGCGATTGAAAACGGTTTGTCCCAGCGTTAGCTCAGGAGCCTTGCTGGGCCTTGCTGTGTGTGACCTTTCCTTTAGCTGCAGGAAGCTATCGCATTTCCCAAAGACTGTTGGGCGGCCATTTTCAAGTATGACTGTTTTGTATGAGCTGACTGTTGCCTTGTGGACATTACCTACACACACCTCCCCGATAACTACCCACCCTAAATCTAGGCGTTGGGCAAAAGGTGCATGATGAGGGCCATTAACTTGTTCCCTGACTTTGTGTGCACGCAAAATGTCTCGTCCCAGCAGCAGGAGTATCTCTGCGTCAGGCTCCAGCTCTGGAATGTACTTAGCAATTGACTTGAGGTGTGGCTGGTGTAGTACAGCGCTTGGGGTTGGGATTTCACTTCTGTTATTGGGAATTTCCTCACATTCGATGAGAGGTGGCAGTGGGATTACTACTGACCCATCTAGGGACTCAATCTGAAAGCCTTCAGCCGTTTTGCCCCATGTTTCCACTAGCCCAGAGCAGGTTCTGAGGTGGTAAGAGACGGGTTTGGTTTTAATGTTAAACAGTTCGAAGAACTCTGGCCTAGCTAAGGAGCGATTGCTCTGGTCATCAAGAATCACGTAGGCTTTCACTGCACTGTTTTTGTCGCCTTTAGGATACACCTGTGTGAGGCATATTTTAGAACATGAACGACCCCACTGACCTGGACCGCACACTGCTGTGCACGTTGTAGTGACTGCTGCGCTGTCTGGACTCTTTCCCTCCCCGCCATCCTCTTTAGCAGGAGAAGGAGCCCTGTCTGTCTTTGGTGGAGGACCAGGATGCATGACTGTGTTGTGGTATGCACTGCCGCATTCAGAGCACTGTACTGTAGATTTACAGTCCTTAGCAAGATGGGTGTCTGACGAACAGCACTTGAAGCATATTCCTTTCTCCTTTAGAAAGGCCTTTCTTTCGTCCAGTAGTTTGTTCCTGAATGTCCTGCATTTCTTTAGTGGGTGGGGTTTGTTGTGTAGCGGGCAGTTCTCGTCAATGTCGTTGTTGGGGGGCGTTATGTTGGTCTTGTGCACTGCTATTGGTTTAGCTGAGTGAGAGTTCTTTTGGTAGGGCCTTTCAGGTTTTAAGTGTGTTTGACTGATGTGCTGGTTAAAACTAGGGTCATTACGTTTCTTTGCCTCTTTACATATGAATTTGCAAAAGTAGCTGAAAGGAGGAAAACAATCATCATGCTCCTCTTTGTATTGTGAGCCATGAGACATCCATTTCTCCTGGAGCCCGAATGGAAGTTTGTCTACGACTGGGCCTATTCCCCGTGAAGTGTCTAGATAAAGTAGGCCGGGGAGATACCCGCTCTCCTTTGCTCCGCGGATCTCTTGCAGCAAATCCCCTAGTTCCTGCAGTTTTACGTTGTCTTTTGTAGTTAGTTTGGGGAAACTGTCTAATCTCTGAAAAAGTGATTTTTCGAGTATTTCGGGAGCTGCATAACGCTCTTTAAGTCTCTCCCATGCTTTCTTCAGAGCAGTTTTGGGGTTATTGACATGTACAGACCGAATACGTTTCACCTGATTGCTTGACTCTTTTCCCAGCCATTTTGTCATGAGGTCGAGTTCCTGAGTTGGTGTGAGAGCTACCTCTGCTGTTGCACCATTGAATGAAGAGAACCATGCCCTAAAATTCTCTGGCCTGTCATCATACTGGTAGAGACCCGAAGTGATGAGGTCTCGGCGTGCCATGTATTGTGCAAATGGCTCAGCTGAATGTGGCGTGCTTGCCGGTGTGTTATAGTGAGGCGTGAATGGGCTGGAGAATGCACTGAGAACGTTGTGTGTTTGTTCAACTTTTAGGGCCTTAGATACTCTTGGAGCAGGCAAAGGTGTGTGATTGTCATCAGACTTAGGCTTACTGCCTTTGGGCTGTGGCTGTGGCTTTGGATCTGAGCCTTGTGATCCATCCCATGTCACTAATGTTTCACCTGAGTGACCATTGTTGTCATTAGCGGGGGTAAGCAGTGGGGCGCCTTGATGTTCAGAAAGCCTAATCTGAGACTGCACATATTCCTGTGTTCTTTCTCTTTTTACTTCGTCTGACACTGATTTTCTGCTCTCACATTCTAGCACTGCTGCTTCAGCTTCTGCAATGTCTGCTTCTCTATGTAGCATTAACACTTCAAGCTCTGCATCAATTTTCGTTTTTTCCACTTTTAGCTGTGCTTCCTTACTTGCATATGAAGCCCTCACCTTCGCTGCCTCTGCTTTGGCTCGAGCGCGGGCGACGCTGCTCAATGATGAAGATGTGACGAAGCTCGAAGCTTTCTTCGACTTGCTGCTGCCTGACATCGTGTCCATGAAGCATCGAATGCTGCCTTTTCACTGTAGCGCCATCGATATGGCACCGAGCTAAACCACCAAAGAAGGACCAGGACCACAGGGGACGTGTTTTTGAAGCTT
>JAPEKO010001702.1:0-10447 GCA_027576075.1 Cathorops hypophthalmus
CTGTTGCACCACACAGCAAAGTCCCTCACCAGGCTCCTATACTCCTCCTCTCTGTCGTCACTGATACACCCAACGATGGCTGTGTCATCGGCAAACTTCTGAATGTGACACAGCTCTGAGTTGTAGCAGAAGTCCGTGGTGTACAGGGTGAAGAGAAGAGGGGCCAGCACCATGCCCTAGGGTGCTCTGGTGCTGCTAATCCCAGTGTCAGAAGTGATGTCCTTCAGCCTGACATACTGCAGCCTGTCGGTGAGGTAGCTGGAGATCCAGGTGACCAAGTAGGGGTCCACTCACATCTTGTTCAATTTGTCCTGAAGCAAAAGGGGAAGATTTCATGTTCCCAACTAAGCACATGTGTAGAGTAATCTTTGCAAAGAAGCCCACTAAAAATCACCACTTCCCAGATGTCAGGTCCTTTAGAGATTCAGAGGACCTCGGCAAAATTACAGCAGAAGACTTGATGAACTTCTACAATAAACACCGTCATCAAATCAGGTTGATGAAATTGAAAATTCTATTGTTTGTGCTATTCATGTTACCTCTGAGCAGATTATCCCTCTCAGACAAAAGGAGCTGGACTCTAAAGCTTAGGTTAATGATGATTTTCTCTTTTGGCTGGACAAAAGGCGAAAAGAACATGACCATATGGTTAGAAAAGAGTTGTCTACCAAAATCAAAAAGCTCTGTTTGAAGCTTCAAAGCACCTATTTCAAAGAGAAAGCAACTATAATCAACACTGCCATTGAACAAAGGGATGCAGAGGAAGAATTCAGACTCACCAAGAGATAGACATCCACACCAATGTCAAGTAGAAAAGTTTGAGGAACACTTCTCTCAACATCTGGGCAAAAGAGAATACTAGCCACAGCCAGAGCTACTACACCCAGAAAACTATCCTCATACATTACCACCAGGAGAAGTTGAGTACATCAGTGAGAACCCACAAAATGTTTCAGAGATAAAGGGTTGTCAGAAGAAGTTGAAGAATGGTAAATGCCAAGGCAGTGATGGGATTTTTAGTGAGCAACTGAAATACTCTCCATCTAGAAATTTACTTCAGTATTTCGTTATCCTAATGGGCATTGTTTGATCCTGTACCATGGTCCCCAGTTCATGGTTAGCATCAACAATAATCTGCCTACATAAGGGGTTAAAAAGCTTAGCTGAAAACTACCATGGTTTGTAAATCATTTCAACATTATCAAAAAATTGCATCAGTGATTTATTGTGGAGAGGATTCAACCAGTATATGAGAAGATTCTGCAGTCAACACAGTTTGTTTTTGGTTGTATCTGCTTCATCAGTCTTAAAGCAGCCTATGATTGGATCCATTGAGAAGCAATGTTTGGCATTCTAGAAATTCATCTTCACTGCCCCAGGCTCATCTTAATCATCAGACCCCTCTACACCCAGAAGAAGAAGAAGAACAACAACAACTTTATTCATCACACGCTTGTGAAATACCTCTCTGCATTTAACCCATCTGAAGCAGTGAACACACACATGCGCACGTGCACCCAGACACCCAGAGCAGTGGGCAGCCATGCTAATGGTGCCCGGGCAGCAGCTGGGAGTTAGGTGACTAGTTCAAGGGCACCTCATATTAACCTAACCACATGTCTTTGAACTGTGAGGGAAACCGGAGCACCTGGGGGAAACCCACACAGACACGGGGAGAACATGCAAACTCCACACAGAAAGGTCCCCGCCAGCCACTGGGTGCAAACCCAGAACCTTCTTACTGTGAGGCAGCCATGCTAACCACTAACACCACTGCGCCACCCAAGCTTGTATAAAGGGTGCAAGCCATTATTTTGAGAACTTGGTACGATGTCCTCAAGGTGCCCTTGAAGGGAGTCCATTTATCTTTTACATTTATATGGACTTTGTCATGCAATATGCAAGACACGAAATCTTGAAACAACTTCCTGAGACTGGTGTTATGGTAGAGTTTGCAATACAAATAGAAGTGTTACCATATGAACTTTGCAGTAGAGCCCCTACAAGTGGCAAAACCTGTGTAAATGAACTTCTCTATGCTAATGATGTGGCAGCATTCTCAAAAAGTATTACAGAGCTTAAACAGATCTTGGAGATATGAAAATACTTTCAGAAGATTTGTCCTACAAATGTCCTATAGCAAGACTGAGACTATGACATTCCATGTGGATGAATCCATCAAGGAGAAGAAATCCTTAATAACTGTGAATAACTGTGAGGTCAAGAATGTCAGGAGTTTCCCCTACCTGGGATATGAAATTACTAATACTGAAAACTCATAAGCATTCTACTCATCATAGAATTCTATGATGAGTAGAATGCTTGAGTTCATAGAACTCATAGCATTAGAACAATCTCTTCTACCTTTCAGAAGTGGAATGAGCTGAAACATGTTCTGACTGTGAGATTTTAAATGCATGTTTTCACTCTCAGTTGCTCTGTAGTACCCAGGCATGGGATCTTTCCATGAAAGAAGTAGAAAATTTAGAAAAAGCATTGTTTCCTGAGGAAAATGGTGACTGCAGGGCATGCTCGCAAGAATGTCCCCCCACCCAAAGATATGAAGAAAGGAATAAACCCAGCAAATCAAGTCAAAGGCCAGCTAAACTGGGCTTTCAAGATATCAAACTAACGGTTATATAAAATCACTAACTCACAGCCCATTCAAGATTTCTGCCATTTAAATACTTGGCTCATGTTTGGCATGTAGAAAATAGCAAACCAGGAGCAAACAAGGATTGTTTCTCTGATAGCAAACCAGATGGTCATGTTCAACTTTGGTATGGAGAACCTGACATCCAGTTTTCCTGAAAACAAGCTGAAATGGACTCATCTGACCACATTGCACATCAATGCACATCTAACAAGACATGGAGAAATATGGAAGACTGATTAGGAGTAGATCAGCAACAAGCATGGAAGATAATGGTGGACAAAAAGAACCTTGAGTCTTTTGGAACATCAGTTTCCAATGGCATACCCCAAGGCCAATCACATGCCATGTGGGAAGAAATGATGAAGATGCACCACATACCATCACAGATGCTGGCTTTTGCGCCTTTCTCTGATAGCAAACCAGATGGTCATGTTCACCTTTGGCATGGAGAACTTGACATCCAGTTTTCCCAAAAACAAGCTGAAATGTGGACTCATCTGACCACAGCACACATTTCCACTTGCCTTTCAGTTCATGCAAGTGGAGTTTAGGCCCAAAGAAATAAGCAGCGATTCTGCATGGAACTGATGAATGGTTTCCTCATTGCGTAATACAGTTTGACAAATTGGTGTAAACCAAACGGAGTGGAAAAAGCAGTTTTTTTTACTGGGTAATGAAGTCAAGGGGATCTGTTAATATTCCTTTGTTCAATCCAATGTCGAGTAAAAGTAAGCTGTGCCTAACCAATCGAGCAGTTCATCAATGTGAGGCATCAGATATGTGTCAAATTTAGACACCATGTTAATTTTTATATAGTCCAACTGGACTGACCCATCGGTCTCAGGAACCAAGACCACCAGGCTGCTCCAGTCGCTGTGCAACTGCTCAGTTACCTCCATCTTAAGCATAGCCTGAAATTTGTCCCAAACCACATTTTTCTTGTGCTCAAGAAGCCGATACAGGCGGCTGCACACCACCACCCCTGGGGAAGTCTCAATCTGGTGTTCTATGAGGGCAGTGTGACCAGGGAGGGGCAAGAACACATCGCAGAATTCCTCCTGCAACCTAATAACCTGTGCTCTCTGGGATGGTGAGAGATGGTCTTCACAGGGAATAGGGGTGAATTGGGTCACACTCTTTAGACTTCCCTCCGGTCCCAGCTCTGCCCTCTCTGGAATTACCTTTTAAGTTGAAGGATTTGATCATCAATTACTTTCACTTGGTCAAAAGCTTGTCTCAGAGACTCGCCACATGCCTGTTCCAATGGGAAATACCCAAAGGGATTCCCCAGAGAGAAAGGAGAGCTCTCCTCCCTCTCCGTATTATCATGATGTGGATCTGACGCAGACGGCCCCAGGACCGCCTCCCCAGCTAATGTTGTGGTGGGATTCCTGGTGACATGCTACTCCAGGACCCACCCACTACTAACTATTTCATTAATAGTTTAACCCTCAGCCAATCTGTTCCCAAGATCAGTGAGCAGGTGAGGCTAGGACAAACTGCTGCCTCCATAATATGCTTTTCTCCTTGGAAGTAAATAGTGATGGGCATTAGCAGATATTTGTATATATCACCATGCACATACTAAACCTTGACCAATTGTGCATTTCCCAGTGCCCCACACTGAATCAGGCTTTGATGCATGGAGGTCTGATTACAACCAGAATCCACCAAAGCCTGATGAATATTCACAACTATCCTGTATGCCCCTGCTCAATTAGGGGAAGCCTGTGGTGCATCAGGGAGGCAAATCAGTAGCCCTGCCTCCTTGCAGAAGTGCTGATCCCCTGCCTTCCCTCTGCACCAACAGACCTGCCCAGGCTCACTCTCAGTTCTGGTGGGCATGGATGAGTTCACCTGTAGAGAGAGAGAAAGGGGGGGGGGGTTAATGGTGGCACAAACACAGAAGGAGAAGGGAGAGAAAAAACATGAGGACCAACACAAG
This sequence comes from Cathorops hypophthalmus, assembly GCA_027576075.1. Classification (NCBI taxonomy): domain Eukaryota; kingdom Metazoa; phylum Chordata; class Actinopteri; order Siluriformes; family Ariidae; genus Cathorops; species Cathorops hypophthalmus. The sequence goes on from JAPEKO010001702.1 coordinate 4,602, forward strand.
TACAGGGAGTGAGTTTTGGGGAATTGGCCCCCATTTCTCCAGGGCTTGGGGAGGGGAGAGGGAGAAAACAAAAGTGAGAGTGTTTGGAGGAAAAGTTGTGAGAGCGCCTGCTCCCAGAAACACTGTCAGGTAGTCCTCAGCCAGCCAGACTGCCTCCTGCAGTGGATCCACGCTGACATCTCATTCGGAAGCTAGGCGATGAACTGATTCAGTGTCACTCGCTCAATGATGGACTCGATGTTGGCAGGTGTCCCGGAGCTGTTGTATGAATGCAAATAGCTGGCTTACTTTGCTGTATGCAAGTGAGTGGAAGCACTAGCACTGCTCTTCTGTGCTGCAGCTGACCCGCTGTAGGATGGCTCAATTCAGATTGGGGTACTCCAGCATGCTGGTGGCTGAGAGCTGCCGAGTCATGAGCTGGGCTTCCCCCAACAGGAGTAGCAATAGGCAAGCCCACCCACTGTGAGGTTGGCCATGAGCTCACCTCTGCAACATGCTCGAACAGCTCAAGGAAGGCATCAGGGTTGTCCTGTGGCCCCACTTTGACCAGCTGGATGGGCATGCTGACTGCAGGGATGATCGCTGGAGCACCTGTTGACTGGAGCCAGCTCCAGATCACCTGCTGGTCTTCTGCCTGGACTTCAAGCAGAGCCCAGAAGTGCCGCCCCTGGTCTACTGACAGTGCAATAAGGGCATGCTGCTGGTACTGGAAGTCATTGGTGAGCATTTGGAGGAGCTCTCTGACTGGTTCGGACTCTGTGGCGGTGTTTGTTCCTCAATCCTGGGTTTTGGCACCAGTGTAACAACTCTTTCACTTTGGGGGAACAGAGGAACTGGAAACAGGCTTCAGAACAGGTGTGTTCTTTTTTTTATTTTCAAACTTTTCAGTGACTTGCAATCGACACACTACACACATACACACATGACGGGGTGTCACCACTCTTTCTTTTGTACCTGACTGTCAGAAAGATACAGAGAGATGCAGGTTAATAGACAGCAAGTAATTAGACACAGGTGCATCTCATCACGTTACCTACTGGTTCAACCTGACTTCTCGCCATTCATAGCCAACACTTGACCATGCCCCTGCTGCCACACTGGCTTCTTGTGGAATCTTCCAAAATGGTGTTACTTTTATAAACTTTTCAGCCTTATTTTGCCTCTGTACCAACTTTTTTTTTAGTGTGTTGCAGGCATCACATTCTAACTTTGTGTAGATTTACAAAATACAATTAAGCTGGTTGTCAGCCCTGCAACAATCTGGCAACTTGTCCAGGGTGTATCCCGTCTCTTGCCCATAGTCAGCTGGGATAGGCTCCAGCTTGCCCGCGAACCTGCACAGGATAAGCAGTTACAGCTTGATTGATTTGATTAATTAAGTTGGTCAGTAAAACTACTGAAAAGCTTTTCTTTGTACTTTTGTTAGTTAAATAAAGGTTCATGTGAATTAACAAATTACAATTTTTTGTTTTTATTGCATTTTGGAAGATATTTCAACTTTTCTGGAAATGGGGTTTGTATTAGTTACTCATAAATAAAACCCTCATTATTAGCTAATTTCAACTTAATTTTTTTTCTTATTTTTGAAGGGTTTGTCTAATGCCCGAGCAAAGGAGATCCTTGAACGTGATGGACCCAATGTTCTGACGCCTCCTCCCACCACCCCAGAATGGGTCAAATTCTGCAAACAGCTTTTTGGGGGATTCTGTACATTACTATGGATTGGAGCTTTTCTTTGTTTCTTGGCTTTTGCAATTCAGATTACTACTGAGAATGAACCAGAAAATGATAACGTAAGAAATGTTAAATTTCCTTAAGTTTATATAACTGTTTTCTAAATGTATAAAGGAAATAATATTTGCCTTTTTTACAGTTGTACTTGGGTATTGTGCTGGCCACCGTGGTGTTGATTACTGGGTGCTTTTCATACTACCAAGAAGCTAAGAGCTCAAAGATCATGGACTCCTTCAAGAATCTTGTTCCCCATGTAAAATACAATGAAGTTATACAGAATAATATAAAATGTTTAGATTTCAGGCTTCCTGTAACTGTATTTTTCTTATATAGCAAGCCCTGGTTATTCGTGATGGTGAGAGAAAAAGCATTAATGCTGAAGAGGTTGTTGTTGGCGATTTGGTGGAACTCAAAGGTGGTGATAGAATTCCTGCTGATCTGCGCATTATTGCTGCTCATGGATGCAAGGTAAGGCAAGAGTTCTTACAAATAGTTCAAAGAAACACATACATTTCAAACACTTCACAAACAAGTCCACGGATTTTGTCTTTGGTAGTTGTAGTATGCCCCTAGTGTGGGTGGAATACTGAAGCACAGCAGGCAGGAGCTGATGTTCTCACACATCTTTTATTTTTACAAATTTCTTTGCTTTTCAGCATCATTCACTCACTTGCTACACACACACACACACACGTGTGTGTGTGTTCTGGATGGGAGAGCTCTCTTCTCTGCTTTTCTATCCTCTACTGTCACTGCAACACACACACAACATTAATGGGCAATTATGTTGATGAGTATTGATTTTGCCACTCACCTTCCCTGAACTCACCATCCCTTCACAAACCAACGCTTGGCCATGCCCCTGCATGCCCCCACCACCCAACTTAGACTGGGGAGCCATCTGGCCTGCAGTGGACTCCTCCCGGACAGGAATAATATTGATTATAAATTTTATTTATAAGCGCCTTTCAAGGCACTCAAGGACACTGTACAATGAATAAAAACAACAATAAATAAAATCAACATACACTTTCCATTGTTTCTTTTATGTAATAGAAGTTAAAATGAGTGAGCAATCTTAAACAGGTGAGTTTTAAGCTTAGACTTGAAGATGGGGAGAGAGTCAGAATTACAGATATGAGGAGGCAGAGAGTTCCAAAGGAAGTCCACCACCACCATCTGTGCCCCCGGCTTGTGGACCACTTTGAATTTAAATGGCTGGAGGGCGAGATCCAATGGGTGATCTGCGCATTGGTATCCTTCAAGCAGTGCAGCCACTGGAGGGGCGTATGGTCTGAACAGAGGGTGAAGGGGCACCCCAGCAGGTAGTATTGGAGGGTGAGTACCACCCACTTGATGACGAGGCACTCCTTTTTGATGGTGCTGTACTTTCATGCATTGAGAGCTTGCAACTGATGTACAGCATGAGACATTCTTCACCCTTCACCTTCTGGGACAAAACAGCCCCCAGCCCTCTGTCCGATGCGTCTGCAAAATAAAGGGGAGAGAGAAGTCAGGAGAGTGTATAAGTGCCCCCCAAACACACACACACACACACACACACACACACACACCACACACACACAATGCAGCTTTTACCTTAGTGAAAGCCTGTTGGCACTGCTCCATCCACTGGACCAGATCTGGTGCTCCTTTTGTAGTGAGATCAGTCAGCCAGCTGGTGATGTCTGAATAATTAGGTATGAACCTACGATAGTAGCCAGCCAGCTCCGGGAACTGTCTTACCCCCTTTGTGGTCTTGGGCCTCGGGCAGGTCGCAATCACTGTAGTCTTGTCAATTTGGGGGGACACCCATCCATGACCCAAGTGAAAGCCCAGATACCGTACTTACACACACCCAATCGCACACTATTTCACTGTGAGACCACATGCCTCAGTAACTCTAGAATGGCCCTAAGGTGTTTTGAGGAGCCGTGGCCAATCATTGCTGTAAATAATAATGTCATCAAGGTAGGCAGTGTGGAGGCAGGGGATCTTGTCCATGAGCCATTGGAACATAGCTGGAGCCCCAAATAACCCAATAGGAAGTGTGACAAATTGGTGTAATCCAAATAGTGTGGAAAAGGTCATTTTCACTCAGGATAGAGGAGTCAAGGGGATCTGCCAATATCCCTTCATCAAATCCAGTGTTGAATAAAAGTGAGCAGCACCTACCCAATCAAGCAACTCATCAATGTGAGGCATTGAGTATGCATCAAATTTAGACACTGCGTTGACTTTTCCATAGTCTACACAGAACCAGACTGACCCATTAGTCTTGGGAACCAATACCACCAGACTGCTCCAGCCACTGTGTGACTCCTTGATTATGCCCATTTTGAGCATGGCCTTGAGTTCATCCTGGACCACCTTTTTTTGTGCTTGAGTAAGTGATAAGGGCGGCTATGCACCACCACTCCTGGAGGGTGTCTCAATGTGGTGTTCTATGAGGTGTGTGGGGCCAGGAAGGGGTGAGAACATGTCAGAAAATTCCTTTTGCAACTTGGCAACCTCTCACTGATTTGCTCACAGATTTGTATGGGGCATGAAGGCTAGCCCATATGGTCCAATCCCATAGAAGAGCTACTGTAGCACAAACTGCTGAAAAACTTCATGCTGGCTAAAACAGAAAGGTGTCAGCATTAACTTTTTCAGCAGTTTGTGTTATGGGGTTAGTTGATTGGGCACCTCTGCTGGTCATGCTGACAAGTAACGAATAAAATCTGGTCTTTTCATTCACAACAGTCTAACTACTCGACCACTTCTGAAACTGCTTTTTGGCATTTCACACGGCAAGATTTTCCAATTGCTTTAATAGGGCCCATGAGTTTACAAGTCTACAGATATATGACAGTTGCGGTCACTGCATGCATGTACATATGTAAGCTAATCTTTATAATTATTGATCTCTACCGTATGTAATTTGTATCTTGTATGCATCGGTCATTTGTGTAATCATGTCAGATTATGATGGACCAAGTACAAGTATACCCAACAAAAGAAAGCATGTGCATTCTAAAATTAAGTTCGATAAAGGGTGGTCTTTTGCATTTCCGTGTATACGGCCTGTGAAAGTCAGCCAGGCAAAGCTTTCTGCACAGTGAGCATATATTATTTTTAATAACTTATTTACAAGATCAAGGCTTAATGTTTAAATTTCCCTTTACTGGTTTGTGATGCAATCCATATGTTTGAAATATCCCAGTGTTTTCGTGTATCTAAAATTGAGATCTGCATCTGATAAACTCTAGCGTAGACCTATAATAGCCTAATGCCTATAATGATGAGACTAATGTGTGATTTATCAAATGTAAAGGTCATTGCCCCATCAAAAGAAACACTGCTTAGTGCTGTCAGACATTAAATGTGTGCTGTTATAAACTGTCAGCAGATCTATCCACTTGCAAGTTTTGATACCCATATAAATGTCATAAAATAAGCTGAAATGTTTGGAAACTGCATATTTCAATGCCATTAAAAAAAAATTTTCCCCTTATACTTTAGGACTCTCTCCCTTTTACCCCTAAACCTCTAGAGGAGGACAACATCTTGTTCTTGCATGCAATTTTTTTTTTTTATAAAAATATGCTCATATTTGTTTACATTGAATTGTATCAGTCAAGACACTGATCATATTTTAGGAACATACTGTATTTATGTGTTTTATGAGATGACTGTCTTTTGGAATCAATTATGATCATACTTCCAGAGCCACAAAGGTCAGTCATACTCAAATACATGATCTATTAACAAAAATATAGCAAGACAAATGCTGTAGAACAGCAAAATTAAATGTGCACAAGACTGTGCCACTGTACTTACCCCATGTATTATAAATAGTTACTATAATAGTGTTTTGGGCAGTGGCGGGTCCTGAAAATTTTCTCAGGAGGGGCAAATTATCCAATAATGTCATAAGGTGACTCATGCAACAGGTACATTATAGGTAGCCAGACATTACTGACACTTTTGTTTTCTCTCTGCATATCACAGTTCCATGCCACTTCTATCCACAGAAATCTTTTCCCTGTCGCTCCCTAAGCTATCGGCCGTGGTGTAAAGTTGCAAACAACATTCACAATCGAAGAATAGTTTGGCTCCACAATGACCAA